>CAUYQU010025830.1:0-12520 GCA_963574635.1 Cheracebus regulus
CATTGAGATACCATCTCATGCCAGTTAGAATGGCGATCATTAAAAAATCTGGAGACAACAGATGCTGGAGAGGATATGGAGAAATAGGAACACTTTTACACTGTTGGTGGGAGTGTAAATTAGTTCATCCATTGTGGAAGAGAGTGTGGTGATTCCTCAAGGACCTAGAAATAGAAATTCCATTTGACCCAGCAATCCCATTACTGGATATATATCCAAAGGATTATAAATCATTCTATTATAAAGACACATTCACACATATGTTTTTTGTGGCCCTGTTTACAATAGCAAAGATCTGGAACCAACCCAAATGCCCATCAATGATAGACTGGACAAGGAAAATGTGGCACATATATGCCATGGAATACTATGCAGCCATAAAAAGCAATGAGTTTGTTTCCTTTGTAGGGACATGGATGAATCTGGAAACCAACACTCTCAGCAAACTGACACAAGAACAGAAAATCAAACACCGCATGTTCTCACTCATTGGCAGCTGTTGAACAATGAGAAGACATGGACACAGGGAGGGGAGCATCAAACACTGGGGTCTGTTGGGAGGGACTAGGGAAGGGGCAGTGGGGGGTAGGCAGTTTCAGAGGGATAACATGGGGATAAATGCCAGATATATAGTGGCCACTGTACTCCAGCCTGGGCGACAAGAGTGAAACTCCATCTCAAAAAAATAAATAAATAAATTAGCCGAGTGTGGTGGCACACACCTGTAATCTCAGCTACTCGAGAGGCTGAACCCGGGAGGCAGAGGCTGCACTGAGCCAAGATGGCGCCATTGCACTCTGGTCTTGGCAACAGAGCAAGACTCTGTCTCAAAAAAGAATTCTTTTTAAGTGCCTTCTTCACCTAGACTTGCCTCCCATTTTTCTCACATATTACAACAAGATGTATTCATTCATTTATTCAACAAACATTTAACTGGGCTCCTGCCATGTGCCAGGAGCCAAGGATACCGTGATGACCAAGCAAGAGGTCCCTGCCGTCATGAAGCTTACATGTTGATGAGGAGAGGCAGGGAGTACACCAATAAATAAATAAACAAGAAATCACCAAGTGATGATCCATGCAATGTAAAGATGAAAAAATGGGTAATGTGATGAATGTGGAATGGCTACTTTGGACTGGATGGTCAGGAAAGGACTTTGGGAATTTAAAGTGAGAGCTAGGTAAGACAACAGATTCAGTCAAGTGAGAAGCTGAGGGAAGGGTGCTGCAGGAAGACGGGTTAGCTAGAGGAAGGCTGGGCCAAGGCCATCCTAGCAGCTCTGAGAAAATGCAAGATGTGGCCGGGCATGGTGGCTCACATCTGTAATCCCAGCACTTTGGGAGGTCGAGGTGGGAGGATCGCCTGAGATCAGAGTTCAAGACCAGCCTGACCAACATGGAGAAACCCCTTCTCTACTAAAATACAAAATTAGCTGGGCATGGTGGCGCATTCCTGTAATCCCAGCTGCTCGGGAGGCTGAGGCAGGAGAATCACTTGAACCTGGGAGATGGAGGTTGCGGTGAGCCGAGATCATGCCATTGCACTCCAGCCTGCGCAACAAGAGAAAAACTCTGTCTCAAAAAAAAAGAAAAAGAAAAAGAAAATGCAAGATGTGCAAAGGGCAGTGGGGAAAATGGAGGAGTTACAGCTTTACCGGGTAAAGAAAGTAGACTTTATTCCAAGTGCAAAGTGAGGACATTTTTACTCCCTCCAACAAATCTTCTGTGTCTTCCATTTCTTCCCTCTCCCATGTGTCCTTCTCGTCCATGTGAATGTGTTTTACAATCTCTCACTCATTACAAGAAAAATGTGGCGTTGATTCTGCTACTCACTCCACATCTCATTTATACTCATCTGCACTACATTTCTTAAAAAGTACCCTTGTGATAGCAAACACACAGGCTGCTTATTACATGCCAGGCTCTTTGCTCAGAGCTTTATGTTTCTGAACTCCTTCCATCCTTCCAGCAGCCCTACTAAGTGGTCATGACCATGATCTCCATTTCACAGACACTAAGGCCACATAGTAACTTGCCCAGGGTCAGCCAGCAAGCAAGTGCCAACCCCAAGATCCACACTGAAACACTCCAGCACCTGAGTCCCTGCCGGTCACCCTTGGTTTGTGCTTGGTGCCCCGCCTCCCCGGGGCGTGCGGTTGCTCTCTCACACTTTGGAATCAGGCTTTGCCGCCTCGGGTTCCTTGAGCAGGTTTCTCAGGGTGTCATTGTCCTTTACTCCTCCCTCTGCCTCAACTTCTCTGCAGAGTTGTTATTGAATACCTTCTCCATGGTGGAACCCACCTCTCCTGTGATTCCTCAAAAGCTCACATTTAACCCATCTTCCCGCTCCTCCCACACTGTCCCCTTTCCAGAAACCAGCAACCCCTGTGGGTCTCAGTGCAGCTGCTTTCTCACTCGTCTGTTCTCCCCTCGATTCTCAACTCCCAAAGAGCTTCCCTACCACTGTTGTGAATCTCCCTAAAGCCCAGCTTTGGCCAACAGCCTGCTCAGAAATCTGCAGTGGTTTCACATTTCCTGCAGAGCAAAGTCCAGATGCCTTTAGCCCGGTCACAACCTGCCTTTCCAAATTAATTTGCCATGAGTCAGCTTCATGTAACCTGACGTGAACCTTCACTATGCTCATAAAGGTCAGGTGCTCTCCATTCTTCTTGCTCTTCTCTCTACCTGGAATGGCACCCCCAATCTCTAAATGCCCAAATCCTGCCATGTTCAAAGGCCAAGCCCAAATACCCTTTCTCTAATGATGCAGCAGCAAACAGTATTTCTGTCCCTTTAAATCTTTTTTTTTTTTTTTTTCTGAGACCAACTCTCACTCTGTCACCAGGCTGGAGTGCAGTGGTGCGATCTCAGCTCACTGCAACTTCTACCTCCCGGGTTCAAGTGATTCTCCTGCCTCAGCCTCCTGAATAGGTGGACTACTGGCATGCGCCACCACGCTGAACTAATTTTTGTATTTTTAGTAGAGATGGGATTTCACCATGTTGGCCAGGATGGTCTCAATCTCTTGACCTTGTGATCTGCCCGCCTCGGAATCCCAAAGTGCTGGGATTAGAGGTGTGAACCACCACGCCCGGCCCCTTTTAAGTCTTTAACAGGAAAACCAAATAGAGGGAGACCACAAGAAACTAGAGTGTCTGGCTTATCCCGCTGCTGTGGTTTGAATGTGTACCCTCCAAAACTCAGGTGTTGCCAATATGAGAGTATTACGAGGCAGAGCTTTAAGAGATGATTAGGCCGTGAGGGCCCCTCCCTTATGAATGCGCTTACGTGCCCTTAGAAAGGGAATTAATGAAGAGAGTTTTTCCTCTTTTTCCCTTCCACCTTCTGTCATATGAGGACAGTGTTCCTGTCCTCTGGAGGCAACATACATGAAGCAGAACTTGAACTTTCATCCAACAACCAAACTGCTGGTGCCTTGATCTTGGACTTTCTCGTCACCAGAACCATGAGAAATAAATTTTTTTTGTAAATTACCCAGTCTCCAGTATTTTTTATAGCAGCACAGAATAGACTAAGACACTCACTTAACATCTTTGCTACATTTTCATTATGAATATGCCTTTCTTCCACGATCAGATCATATGATCTTTGAAGTCTGATTTTTCTCTTCATCCCCTTTGCATTTTGCTCAAAAATGCACTTAATATTTGCTGACTGATTCATATGTACGTACAGCAATATATGAAATACATATAATTTCTCTCTTTCCTGGATTATTCTTCCTCATCACTCTGAAGGAGCAGGCTTGTATCTGAAATCCCTTTGTAAAGACCTTGCCATGGCTCATCAGCATACCTTGATGTCCACAGTAGAAAGAAGGGCAATTCCTTCTTTCCATCGAAATGATTTATGCTGTCTTCTTCTCCCCGCAAACGAGGACAGGGTCTCGCATCCATGGCACTCTCCTAGCCCAGTTCAAGATCTGTTATAAACAGTGTCTAGGCAGTCACAGTTTGGATTACACGATCTTCACGGTCTTTACAGGTCTTTCTGTCTTCTTGAGTTACATCATTCCTGGCCTCAGGCAGGAAGCCATGTAGATACAAAATTACAGAAGACCAGTGCCGGAGAGAAGTCTTAGGTATCAAATAGACCAGCTCCCTCACAAATGGGGATCCTGAAGTCTGGCAAATCAAAATGATTTGCCCAAAGCTTTAGGCTTTCAACAAATATTTAGTTATGTATTATGGGCAACTTTCACTGCGCTAGGTGCTAGGGCTGCTGTGATGAGGCAGATGGACCCTGTAGTCCTGCACCCATGACATTGACTGTCTAGTGGGAAAACAAACTCACTAAAAAAATGCTTAATGAAATGACAAGTGTTCTGATATATGAAGTATTGGTGTCTAGGGGAACATATAACCTCCATGTGGAAGTAAAGGGTGGTCTGCATAAAGAATGAGTAAAGACCAGTCAACCCAAAGGAAGAAGGAAGGCTCTAGTTATCTAATGAGATCTGGGCCAGATAGCAAATCTATGAATTTCTGTCTCTCTGTTTTCTTTCTGTTTTTGACTCTAGCTCTGTTTTCAACTAATTCTCCTCTTCTAACTCTAATTTTCTATGACATTCCAACTACTCTTCTATTTTCTCCACCTCTCTTCCTCTCCTGCCCTCCCTTTCTTCTTTCTTCTCCTTCTAACCCTTCCCACTCAGCTTGCCTTATGGCCTCCATCTACTCATTGAGCACTTAAGAACCCTTCCACTGTTTAACTCTGCTGGGTTTAGGTGCACTGAGAGTAAAAACAGAGCCTTCATCCTCCAACGTGTGCATTCATGCATGCCTTCATTCATTGTACAACACTTGCTGCCAACTATATGTTGGAGGAGGAGAAGGAGGAGGCAGTGGCGGTGGCAGAAGAGGCATTAATAGGGTAAGAACCCAGCCAAGTAGAGGTCTGCTTCTCAGTGAAGGTGCTCTGTCTGCAGAAACAGATGTGCTAAGGCCACAAACTTCAGCACTTTGAAGGACCAGAGAGCTCAGAGAGCTAAACCCAGAAGAAAACTGCAATGGACCCAGCAAGGTCAGTGGAAGCTGGATGGAGGAGATGAGTGGCCCAGGAGCTGTGGGTACTTCTGTCTTTCTTATTCACCAGGAACCTAATTCTCTTGGGTGGCCCTTCTACCAGAGAACAGCAACATGCACTTTTCCATATAGAAACAGTTGGGATTATTAACAAGAAAATGCACTATAAAGGCTTTAGTAGGATGATGGTTAAAGGAAGTGTGTGTGTCTCTCTGTCGCCACACCAATCACACAACTTCTTTTGTTCAGCTGAAAAAGAGGGTCAGTGTGCAGACTCCTCTGGGGATGGAACTTGTTGAGGTTTTTAAAATATCTCTAGACTTGAAATTTAATTTTTTCAGTGTAGCTTTTCTTCCCCTCTACAGCTTTAAATCAATTTCAGAATGCCAATTACTTATGGAAGATACATTTCAACAATTTTCTATGAAAAGCCCAAAGAAAAGACACTGAAATTAGCCAATTTCTTCCGATCATGATAGTTGTGCTGATGGAATTTTTTTCCCAATAATTTCTTAGTTTTTCAATGTAATTCTTTACACCCTGCCCAAGTACGATGTAATTTTTAAGTGATACGAGAAAATATAGAAGGAAATCACTGTTTAAGAGATTTAGGCAAAATGAAATAAAATACCTAAAATGATCTGAGAAACAGAATGGTGCAAAATTCCTGTCTCTGTCTCTTTGAAGTAATAATTTGAGATAATGTCTCTATATTCCTAAAAGAAAATACAGATGAAAATAAAATCATTTCTTAATATGCCATTCTGCTTTGGGAAAATGTAATAAAACATTATATGTTAGTCATCTTGAGGTGATTTAGAAATCATTTATTTTTGAAGTATTTGAAACCTTTTAAGTCTTGGCATGGGAAAGGGAGGGATGATGGATTGGGTGAAAAAAAATAAGAATAAACAGAATCTGTGTGGAGTGGAGCGGTGTAGAGAAAAGGACTTGCCCAGACGGGAGGCTGCGCACACGCAGTCAGAATCTGCATCTCCAGATTCACAAGAGCTTCTCTTGCTGGGGTCTGGTGGCTTCCAGCTGTAGAGTTCTGGGTTTCTAAGGTCAGAGATCACGGTCCTCTAACTGCCTTGTCTCTTTAAAACAAAATCTCTCCGAGGCCAGTTTAACAATGAAATTAACAGTGATTTAGAGGTCATGACAAACACTTCTAAAAAACAAACCACTTAAAAAATCCGCGGACTGGATGAAGCTCAAGTTCAGGTCCAATTCCCTCTTACCCTGCGAATACTCTGACCTTTCCCACCTCATGTTCTTGTTTAGTGGAAGTCTCTCAAGCCAGGAAAATTAGAGTAGTTCCAGGGATCGAAGGGGACCATGTTAGGAGCAGCTGTTTGCAAAGAACATTGATTCTTCCAATCCTAAACTACCCTCCACACACATGCAAATGGGATTTTGGTGTTCACGAAACTTGATTTGACTTTTATTACTGCTATTTCTGTTCATGATACGAATAGTAATGCTACAAAAAAAATATTTTAAAGACTAGAGATTTTTGGCAGTTAAAGTTGGCATGTTATCTACCTGTTTAACAATTGGAGACAGTAATTGGAAAAATACTTACTTCACAAACTCAAACTCATCATAATAATAAAATAATCATGAGAGTTACCATTTCAGCCTTCTGTTCCTATCTCGTTCTCCATTCAGGAAGTAGGAGAAGTTCTTTAGCAGGTGTTTAAAAGAAAGAGTTTAAAAGAAAGCAAGAAAAAGACAGACACAATACATTTTTCTTAATTGACTTTCAGCAAAAATATGGATTGCTGTTTAGTGTGAAAAAGAAAAAAGTAACATTTTATTCATGGAATAGGGAAATTTAGATTATCGTTTTAAAACTTTAAGGAAACAGTGCACTCTGGGTTGGGAGAAACACTGTTCACTGTTTTCATCAGGCAGGTGCTCTGTATATCAACTTGTTTGGGTATTCAATCGTTGACCTTTATCAGATGGGCTGGAAGGTAGGCATTTTGGCAGGTCACTGTCAAAGATAAATCTGTGCCTGGTATTTTTCAGCCTAAAGAGAAATTGTCTTTTTGTGTTATCTACAGCTTCATCCTCATCATAAGCTGAAATATTTTAAATAGTTATTTCTTAGTTATTTCTTTTGTGAAAGCTTTTCAATAAGCTACTGGGTTCAGTCACAGATAATAATTTAGAAGTCAGGTCAGTATCAATGTTCAGTTCTTAATTTAAATTACTTGAAACTATAGTAATGGTGTCCTTGTTTATTTGCTTTCCCAGAAGGCTGACCTTCTCCTGGTAAGTTATAAAAGCAGAGTTACTTCCATCAGGTGGTAATGTCCGTTTTCAGCATGTCCTGTGATTTAAGTACAGTTTTCTCCATGGAATATATAATTTTCCAAGTCTAAGTCACCACTTCAGCCTTTTCTTTTTGATTTCTAAGTATGCTTACCTTTACTCACCTACCAAGAATGTGACATACCTGGAACTGCATCAAAGAATATAAAACCAAGGGCAGTGGAAAAGCTGCTAAAATGCATCCAAGATCCCTCATAGAAAGAACATCTTTAAACAACAGAGTCCAGAGCAGAGGGCATCAAAGGAAGCCAATACCAAATAATAGCACTTCGATAGAAAAATGACACTCTCAATGTTCTCTTTTGAATTAACTCATTTCACCTTTGTGCAGTTATTATCCCTTCACTCTCAGGAAAAACAGATGCTTCGTTTTAGACCATCGCCATAAAATACGGACAATCACAACTTGCATTGTGTGTTGCCTCGCATTGTCCCCTAATTGTTCTATGTGTAAGATTTTTCCTCCAACAAGATTGTCATCTCCTTGAACATAAAGCTGTACTTTGTGGGGCCAGTGTTAGCACCAAGCACAGTTCTGGGGACACCATGAAAGCTCAAACAAAAAAATACATGAAATTGAACAAAGCAAGAGAACATACCTAATTCCCATGTCTGTGATGGATTCATTTCATAATCCAAAGACAGTGCATTCATGCTTCAATTATTATGGGTAGTTAATGTTTAAAAAAAATATGAAACAAAAGGTGCCAGCCCTTTGAAGAGAAGTGTTTGAGTCAATGTTAGTCAAATTCTTACTAAATGCACTGGGCAAAGTGCTGACATTATGACTACTTTCTAGAAATCTCAATTGATCTCAGCAGAAAAAGGTTTTGAAATAAAGGTAATGAGTAGATAAATGTGAACATGATCGATATGAATGGAACTTTGAAGTACCAACCTACATTAAAATCTATAGGCCATTAATTAATTTCTAAGCCACCTCCTTACTATAGTGGAGACAATCTCAGTGCCATTCCAGGCATTATACAAAGCACCCTATTTTTGTTACCACATATAATTAAATAATCACCAAAAAGAAAGCTGAGGCTCAAAGAGGCGAGCAATGCATCCAAGAGCATTAAGCTAAATCCCACCTTACCAAGAAACCAACTCAAACCCTCCATTTAATAGACTAGAATAATGACACAGATAACTTAAGTGGCTTACAATAAACTCAGGCTTACCTATTCCTAGAATCTGGTCTCTTGAGTTCGAGTTTAGGCACACTTTCCACTACATAGAATAAACAGTGACTTAATTTACTAGCTGCACAAAAGTATAACAAGAGTTTTCCAGACAAGCATGAGAATAATCTTCAATTTTCTCTTATAAACAAAATTCTTCATTTTTCAAATGCATGCTAAAGACTTTTAAAACTCTTCTTTGCCACTAATTCTGAAGAGAAACTAAGATGCTAAGAAGCAGTACAGTTGTGACTCAGCTTTCTCTCTCTCCTGTTCTCAGGAGGAGGAGCAGAACCTCCCAGCACTTCCTCGTGGTACATCTTCTCTTGCTGTTACCACTTTCTCGCCTGTGATCCTCTCTTCTCTTGATCTCATGCCCTCTGGATTTGCTGGTGCAGGGCTGAGGGATGATGAGGTAGAGAGCACTGGCAGCAGGAGTCCCAGGCAGCAGAGCGCAGACGTTGAGTTCAGCCCAAGACCCAGACAGACCTGGCTTTGCATCCTGATCCTTTCCTCTCCCCACTATTGATTGGAGGCATGTTATTTCATCTGTTTCCTCCCCCTTTAAAATAGTACCTACCCCAAGGGTTGGTATAAAGAGGGAAGGAAATGATCAGTTCTCGGTCAGTATTAACCATGATTATTTCCCAGAACTGGAAAATAAGCCTGTATTGTTTCACATAAACCAAATACAGGAAAAGAAATGATGAAACCTCGACCTCTATGACTGATGGCAACAGAGTTCATAATCACCCTGTACATGCCAGCAAGGCCACATTGATTGTGAAAATATCTAAATATTTTCACCAGTTGATAAAGTCACTAAATTGAGTCCTTCGAGCGTCCTTCTGTACCATCCCAGCAGCGATGGCCTCTCTGCAGGACTGCCTCCTTTCACCTCACTCCAGCAATAGTTAATACATGCACACCTGGCAGAGTGGTGGCTGGATGATGGGGGAGACACCAGGACGCTGCTGTGTGTCACTGGCCAGTATCCTTTCTAATAGTTTTTGGTGACTGAGACTGGGTAATTTATAAAGAAAAGAGGTTTAATTGACTCATAGTTCCACATGGCTGGAAGGCCTCAGGAAACTTACAATCATGGCAGAAGGCAAAGGGGAAACAAGGCACATCGTACATGGTGGCAGGAGAGAGGGAGAGAAAGGGGAATGGCCACTTTTAAACCATCAGATCTCATGAGAACTCACTTGCTATCACAACAGCATGGGGGGAAACCACACCCATGATCCAATCACTTCCCATCAGGTCCCTCCCTGGACATGTGGGGATTACAATTCAAGATAAGATTTGGGTAGGGACACAGAGCCAAACTGTATCAGTTCCCAAACAGGCCGCAGAGCCTAACCATATCAGTGCTCAAACAGGCTGTGCACATAACTATTTTGAATATTTGCTTGTGTTGAAAAAAACTGTTTTGTGACATTCAGCAGTCTTAAGCACCAAAATAAAAGCTATGCTCTTGGGAACCGAGTGAGGGCTTGTGAAACCTGTGTACGTATTAGGAAAGAGAACATGGGACTTCTTCCTCTGATTAGAAGCCCTCACCAGGAGATGTACCTTGAGGATAGAATGCAGGCTAAACTTTACCCTCCACTTGCCTCTCATCTGGACACCCCAGTGCAAAGCATGGCCTTACAGGCAATTGTCCACTTCCCACCTTCATCCCCTGAATACATACTGCAAAAGAGAAATGATACTAAGCTGCAAAATCTTTATTAAGGAAGTCCAACAAAGTTCTGTTTTTTTCCCATGATATCCACGTGGTGCTTTTAAAACACAAAATTGTAAGAATTTTCTAAATAATTGTATTACATTCTTTTTTAAATTGTACTATAACTTTTTTTTTTTTTTTTTTTGAGACAGTCTCACTCTGACACTCACTCCAGCCTGGAGTGCAGTGTCACAATCTTGGCTCACTGCAACCTCCACCTCCTGAGTTCAAGCGATTCTCCTGCCTCAGCCTCCCGAGTAGCTGGGACTATGGGCCCACGCCACCACAGCCAGCTAATTTTTTGTATTTTTAGTAGAAAAGGGATTTCACCACATTGGCAAAAATGGTCTCCATCTCTTGACCTCATGATCCACCTTCCTTGGCCTCCCAAAGTGCTGGGATTACAGGCATGAGCCACTGCGCTTGGCCATATTATAATTTTTAAAACAATTTTATCATTTTGAGACACACCTCCTCCTATTTTGTTTAGTGTCTATTGCACTTTCTTTTTTAAAGTAATCCCAGTATTGGTCAATTTTAACTTCACATTAGAATCACCTGTGAAGCTTTTATTTAAAAATACTGATGCCTGAGCCAAACCCCTAATCTATTAAATCAGAATATCTGGAAGTGGAGCCCAAGCATCAGCATATATTTTAAAGCTCCCCAGAGTGTCTAATGTGTGGCAAAAGTTTGAAACCACTGTCCTACAAATGCTATAGTCATTTAGAAATGAGGCAGTGTATTGGGGGGTACCAGTGTGTGTGCACATGTGTGTGATATCTTTCTTCATATTTATATTTATTGTGAGTTAAATATACATACAAAAGAGTCTACATAGCATATATATATGCTTTAAAAAATAACAATAAAAGGCTGGGAGTGGCAGCTCACGCCTGTAATCCCAGCACTTTGGGAGGCCAAGGCTGGTGGATCACCTGAGGTCAGGAGTTAGAGACCAGCCTGACCAACAAGATGAAACCCTGTCTCTACTAAAAATACAAAAATTAGCCAGGTGTGGTGGCAGGTGCCTATAGTCCTAGCTACTCAGGAGGCTGAGACAGGAGAATTGCTTGAGCCTGAGAGGCAGAGGTTGCAGAAAGCCAAGATAGCATCTCTGCACTCCAGCCTGGGCAATGGAGCAAGACTCTGTCTGAAAAAATTTTTTTCAAGAACAAGAAAAAGAACATCAAAATGTTGTCCACTCAACCAAAGAACTAGAAAATGCAAGTACTTCTAAACAAAATATTGTTTGCTTCTGCCTGTTTCAAATTTCTATGGCTGGACTCCTACTATATGTATTCTGCTGAGACTTGGTATTTTGTGCTTAAAATATTGATGAGTTTTACATGTTTTTCATTTAATCCTCACAACAACCCCATGAATAAAGTTTTGCAGATGGGGAAACTCAGGTTTGAAAGGGTCAGTAGTTTGACAAGAGTCAGTTTCTAACAAGTGGCAGAAGGAGAGTTGGAACACAGAAATGTCCCTCTCAAAAGCTTAGCCACTGAACTATACTGAAACTAACCACTGTACTGAACTTGCTGCAAAATCATGAAGAAGGAGATTGAGATCCAAGATGGCCAAATAGTAACAGCTCTGGATTGCAGTTCCCAGTGAAAACGCAGAGGGTGAGTGATCACTGTATTTCCAAACAAATTTTTACTACCCACAGACCAGGAGATTCCTGGGCAGAAAAGCACCACGAGTCTCCAGTGTGGCTGTTTCAGCTGGTACAAAGGCTCTTCACACAAAAACTCACACAAATCCAGGCGCTGTTTCAACTGGCATTTGGAATGCCTGGGAGACAGAGCAATCCATTCAACTGAAAAAAAAAAGAGAATGAAACAGGGAGCCAGGTGATCTGGATCGGCCAGTCGCACCCCCACAAAGATGAGCAATCTGAAACACTCTGGATTGAGAGTTTCACAGAAAGCACAGCTGGACCCGGGACAGTCCAGCTCTGTGGGGGGAAGGGTGTCCGCCATTACCGAGGCAGTCCACCACTATCGAGGCAGTCTGCCATTAGAGAGGCAGTGTGCCATTACTGAGGCAGACCGCCATTACCAAGGCAGACCGCCATTACCAAGGCAGACCGCTATTACCAAGGCAGTTCTAACTACCTCTATAAACAAAACTGCAAGGAAGCTCACACAGCAGCTGGGCAGAGCCCACGGCAGCTCAGCAATGCCTCTGCTGGCAGACTGTGACTAGGCTAC
>CAUYQU010025831.1:0-168016 GCA_963574635.1 Cheracebus regulus
CGTCTCTACAAAAAAAAATTTTTTTTTAAATTAGCCAGTTGTGGCAGCATATGCTTGTGGTCCCAGCTACTTGGGAGGCTGAGGGTGGAGGATCGTGGGAGCCCAGGAGGTCAAGGTTGCAGTGAGTCGTTATCTTGCCACTACACTCCAACCTGGGCTTCAAGAGACCCTATCTAGGAAAAAAAAAAAAAAGATAGCATCAAATTACCACATAACCCAGCAATTCTGCTCCTAGAATACCCCAAAGAATAAAAAACAGGTATTCAAACAAAAACTTGTACGTGAATGTTCAAAGCAGCATTATTCACAATAGCCAAATCTGGAAACAATGTCAGTGTCTATCAGCAGTTAAATGGAGAAATGCAGTGTGGCCTAGGGTAATATTATGCAACCATAAGAAGGAAGTACTGGCCAGACGCAGCAGCTCATGCCCATAATTCTAGCACTTTGGGAGGCCAAAGCAGGCAGATCATGAGGTCAGGAGTTTGAGACCAGCCTGGCCAACATGGTGAAACCCCGTCTCTACTAAAAATACAAAAATTAGCTGGGCATGGTGACATGTGCCTGTGGTCCCAGCTACTTCGGAGGCTGAGGCAGGAGATTTGCTTGAACCTGGGAGGCGGAGGTTGCAGTGAGCCAAGACCGTGTCACTGCACTCCAGTCTGGGTGACAGAGCGAGACTCCGTCCCAAAAACAAAACCAAACCCCAAAGATTTTTGGTTCTTAAAGTTGGCTGCACATAGGAGTCACCTGTTAATACTGATGTCTGGGTCTGACGCCCAAATATTCTGACTTCATTGGCACAAGTAGTGACCTGAAGATCAGGATCTGTGAAAGCTTCCTTCCCAGGTGATCCTAATGTGCAGCAAAGTCTGGGAATCCCTTCTCAGAGCATTCCTACCAGGCAGATGTGAGAGGAGAGTGGAAACAGAACTCAGCTTCTCTCAGGGTTGCAGAAACAATGGGGCTAGCATCTGCACGCTTGAATGTTTAGTGGGTATGTGTGCATGTGTGTGTGTTGGAGGTGGGTTTTCGGCTTCTATCTTGCAGGCCAGCCTTCTTGGTACCGATAGTTTTAGTTGGTAAGACTGAGGCTTCAACATTCTCATCTCATAAAGGCCTTGAAGACCAGACACTTACAACTTCTGCCCGGACTTGCTTGTCTTCAGGGTCCGGGCCCTTACCTTCAGACTTCACACCTGGCCTTCCAGGAGCCAGCGAGCTGCCAGGATCACCCATAACTCAGCACCTTCCCTTCTGTTTCCACCTAGCTGGGAGCCGCTCCTCCTAGCTTTCAAGCTCGCGAAGGGCTCCAGGCCAGCAGGAAGGGACACACTGGCTGCCCAACACAGGCTGTGCTTCCTTGTAACTTGTGTCGGCAGGGGCTGACCTTGTACTTGAGCTTGTGAATGTGAAGACATTAGAAAGCTACATCTGTCTGTGAATTCATGAAAGTCTATACGAGGCCTCTGGAGTGTGGGGTGACTGAGTGGAGTGTACCCGTGGCCACTTGTCTATGTGGATGAGGGTAAGTGAAGGTTGCCAGGCATAGCCGTAAAAACTTCTACCTTGGAGGAGCCCCACGTGTTTCCTACATAAGTCACCTGTGGAGCCAACCCCAAAAGGCTGGGTTAAACCAGAGGAGGCGGGGTGTCTCACTCTTCTGGAACCAGAGTGTTGGAAAATCCTCAACATGCTTTTCAAATGGCTCCTTCTGGGGGCAGCTACTCCAGACTTAATTCTGACCAAGCACAAAAAATCGGAACATGCTGACGGCAGATCTTGTGAAGAGGTGACCGTGCCCTCTTAGTGTCCATGAAAATCAGAAACCGCAGTCCAGATTCAAGGGCAGGCGACTGCCCAAGGGTGTGCAGACTGGAGGCGTGGGCCATTGGGCCACCTTCTCATCCAGCCGCCGTGCTCAGCATTCATTTCCAGAACGGCTGCCTGTCAGCTCCTCCGTCCCCCTCTCTGCATGTCTCTGGCCACCCCATCTCCCCACCTCCCAGAGTTCCTTGTGTTGAGAAGAAGCACAACCATCCAGCCCCCTAACAGTGAACCAGAGTCATCCCTTTCCCTCCCTCTCCCTTCCCTGCTCCCACCCCGACACACTCTGTCACCGAAAGTCCTGTGTCTTCCCCATCCTAAGTACCTCCGCTCTTCCCCAACCCCCTGTCCTGGTCTCACTCTAGTCCACCATCATCCCGTGCATGGGGTACCACAAGGCCCCCTTTAACCCACTAGGCCCCTGGACTGGCCCCGCCAGTGCATCCCCACACCCACCCCAGAGTGAGGGAGCCACAGAGGGACTGGGCCCTGTCCTCCCCTGCCTACCATCCCCTGCTGGCTCCCGAGTCTTCCATGGGATCCAGACCAAGCTCCTGAGTGTGGCCCAGCAGGTCACTGCCTCCCAGGGTCCTTCCCTGCCACCCGATCCAAAGGGGCTCCAACGTGTGCCCCACTGCAGGGCTGAGGGTTTTTTGTTGTTGTTTTAAGAGACAGAGTCCCGCCTTCTCACCCAGGCTGGCGTGCAGTGGTACAATCATGGTTCACTGCAGCTTGACCTCCTAGCTACTTCGGCCTCCCAGGTAGCTAGGACTACCGCCAAGCACCCCACACCTGGCTCGTTTTGTATGTTTTTGTAGAGACAGGGTTTTTCCATGTTGCTCAGGCTGGTCCCGAACTCATGGGCTCAAGTGATCCTCCTGCCTTGGTCTCCCAAAGTGCTGGGATATAGGTGTGAGCCACTATTTTCTCTAGAGTATTTCTCATTCCTATTTTCTTATTGATTTGTCCCCCTCCACCATGGCACATCTTCGTGTTTCTGCTTCTGTGGTGTATTTTTCACACCTGTAGTTATTTACCTGTCTTCTCATGTTGAATTTTTATGGAATTACTGATACTTGACTTTCTTAGATATTAAAAAAAAGCAATTTCAGGAGATTCCACCCAATGGATTTTGAGTGACTTTGCGTCCTGATGTCCTGAGCAGTTGGCACTATTCAGTCCCACGAACCAAGCCTTAGGGCAAGACTTTAGAAGGTCCAGAGGAAAGGAAGGTGTGACTCCAGAGACAAAGACAGGAAATGTGAGGAGAAAAGGGAGTCCCCAGAGGACGCCAGCAGCGACCTCCACGAAGGAAAGGGACCTTTTTAAACAAGCACAGCACTTCTTAGAGACCTCTTAGTACAAAACAATCTGCATTGGTCCTGGGACCAGGGGCAGAGAAGCAAAGCTCAGAAGGACAAGAACTTTCAAAAGCAGCGTCAGAAAAGCTGAAGCAGAGCTTTGCAGAAACAAGTGTTGTTGTCTGCTTATTGTTTCTGTATTGGTGCTGTTGTCTATTCATTCCTACACTGTGAAAGCACATTACCACAGGCTTAGAGGCTTAAAACATCACAGACGGATAATCTCACAGCTCTGAGGTCAGAAGGCTGATGTGGGTCTCACCGGACTGAAAACTAAGCTGTCACCAGGGCGGCACCCTTCCTTCTAGGGGCTGTAAGGGAGAATCTGTTCCCTTGAATTTTCCAGCTTTCTAGAGGTTGCCCATGTGCCTTGGCTTACGGCCCCTTCCCCACATTCTCACAGCCAGAAACGTCGGGCCATGTCTTTCCACTCTGCCATCTCTTGGGCTCTCCCTCTTCTGTTTCCCTCTCCCACTTTTCTTTTCTTTTTTTGAGACAGGGTCTCACTCCATTGCCAGGGTGGAGCACAGTGGCATGATCTTGGCTCACTGCAGTCTTCGCCTCCCTGGTTCAAATGATTCTTTTGCCTCAACCTCCTAAATTGCTGGGATTACAGGTACACACCGCCATGCCTGGCTAATTTTTGTATTTTTAGTATCTTGGCCAGGCTGGTCTCAAACTCCTTACTGCAAGTGATCTGCCCAGAGAGACAGAGAGAACCTTCAAGAGACCGCTCTGGGTTTGGACAGGACAATGTGGCTCTGTCATCTACTAACATCCGCAGCCATGATGGCCCAGAGCTACGTGACCTTGGGCAAGTTCCTGACCTCTCTGGGCCTGCGTTCCTCATCTGTAAAATAGGGATGGTAGCATTTTAAGTTGCATCCTGAATTATTGAGAAAGGAGAGAGCCTTGGCAATTTAAATTGAGTTTTCTGCCAAGTTGGCAAGGGAGGCACTTGGAGGCACTTGGAAGCCATGTGCAGGGTGTGAAAATTACTGCTGGAATGGGCCTCCCAAAGTGCTGGGACTACAGGCATGAGCCACCACACCTGGCCCACTCTTCCACTTTTAAGGACCCTTGTGATAGGATCCACCAGAGTAACTCAAGCCACCATCCCTATTTTAAGGGCAGCTGATTAGCAACTTTAATTCTCTCTGCATTCCTTAATTCTATCTACATCCTCTTTGCTGTGTAACACAACACATTCATTCATGGATTCAGGAGATTAGGATGCAGACATCTTTAGGACATCATTCTGTCTATCACAGTTTTGTTTGGAAGAAGACTAATATGAAAGATGAATAAGAAAGGTAGACCTGCTGCTTTGGAAAGGTGGAAAATCTTAGTAGAGGACAGAGCCCACTCAGGTGCCCTCTGCTCCCTGAAAGATAAAAACGTAATTTTAACAGGACATTGCAAGCTGATATAGGAGTGAGATAGTGGAGCAGATGAGAATATCAGTTCATAAATTCGAGTATGCAAGAAAAGTCACATTTCTCTCTTTTCTTTTTTTGAGACATTTTTCCCAGGCTTGTGTGTAGTGGCACAATCTTGGCTCACTGCAACTTCTGCCTCTCAGGTTCAAGCAATTCTTGTGCCTCAGCCTCCTGAGTAACTGGGACTACAGGCACATGCCACAGCACCCATCTAATTTTTGTATTTTAATAGAGACGAGGTTTCATGATGTTGACCAGGCTGGTCTTGAACTCCTGGCCTCAAGTGATTCACCTGCCTTGGCTTCCCAAAGTGGTGAGATTACAGGTATGAGCCGCCACTCCGAGCCACGTTTCTCTGTTTTCTTCAAGTTGACTTAAACTGACTCCAAATGCCTCCCTTGCCAGCTTGGCAGGAAACTCAATTTAAATTATTACCGAGGCTCTCTCCTTTCTCCAGAATTCAAGGGCTCCACTTTAAAACAATCATCATCAACAACAAAACACTACATGCTAGGCATGGTTCTAAGTATTTATATGTATTAACTGATTTAATCCTAACAACAATCCTGAGACAAGGAATGCTACCATCCCCATTTCACAGATGAGGAACTGAGGGCCAGAGAGGTCAGGATCTTGCCCAAGGTCACACTTCTGGGCCATTACGGCTGTGGATGTTAGTAGATGACAGAGCCACACTCTCCTGTCCAAACCCAGAGTGGTCCCTTGAAGGTTCTTTCTGTCTCAATGTCATGCATGGGGTGTGAAAATTATTGCTGGGATGGGGCACTCTGTTGCCTGTGCCCACCCCAGGGCACCGTGCAGCCATTTACCCAGGTCTTACCACTTCCTTGGCACTGCCGGGCCTTAATCTCCCACTCTGATTGATGATTTCTCTCTTATTTTTTTTTCATCTCAGGGAGTTCTGTTTTTCACTCTTCCAGTTGCCATTAAAAGTATTTATCATAATCTTTCAATCAACACCAGGAATAGATAGTGAAGCAGGCACTTCTGCTTTTGACCTCTTTGTGCAAAACTCCCCCATGGGAGGGAGCTCATAGGGACCCAACTGCCTTCACTAATCTTGGGACCAGGCCGTTTCAGTGAGAAAACACCCACATGCATACTTCGAGAAATCATCCTGTTGCACAGGAAGGGCGTGCCCTGCACCTTTGCACTGGCTCAGATACATCTCAGAGCACAGAGAGAGGCTGGAAAGATGCCCAAACTCTGCCTGGTCCTCTTTGAGGTGTCCTGGAGAAGGCAGCAGGTGCCAGGAGACTGGCAGACATTGAAGCAACTTTCAAAAAACAGTTCAACCATTTTTAAAAGTCATTTAAAAATGGAAAAAGAGGTAGATTCCAAAATTGACAACCAAACCTTGGCAAAAATCTTTTGAACAGATTATTAAATACGTAATTTGTATGCCTTTAGCAGAGGAAATGATCTCACTTCCTTTAATAATAGGATCATCACCAGACTGGAGATCAGTGAGGTTTATACTCAAGGAGACTCTGGACTGTAACATGGACCTTAACAAAGACTCTTGTTTGTTACATGTTCAAGGTCAATATGAAGAAATGTTATCCAGTGGAAAACTTGGTTGGATTGGTTTGTAGCTGGCTCAACAAAAGTTCTTTAAGAGTGTTTCTCAAGGGAATTCTATCAAGGGGGCGGGGTTGGCAGGGATTAGGGCAGCCCTAAATTGATGTGTGCTAGGTGGATCGGCCTGACCTTATCACATTCAGTATCTGAGTGATTCATGTGATGATGCAGAAGGCGTGTTTATGGAAGTGTAGCTTGCACTGCTGAGCTGAGGGTGGAGAGAAGGATAGCCCACAGTTCAGGTAACTGACACTCAGCACAGTGCCTGGCACACAGCAAGTGGCATCTTGTTTGCAAAGCCTCTACTGACCTGTGTTTGGTGAAGCTGAGTACCCGTGTGCTTTCGTATTTCGCATGATCCTGTTTGTTGTGTACGTGTGTGTACACAGGGCCTGTCCTACTAGACGTTAGGCTCCTGAAGGGCAGTGACTGTCTTGTCCATTTTTATATCAGAATCTAGCATAGTGCCTGGCATATTGTAGGTGCTTAACAAACATTTGTGGAGGGAAAGAAGGAAGAAGAGAAGGAAGAAGGGGAAAGAGGGGAGAAGGAAGGAATTAAGTTGATTGTTGCTAATCTCTTCCCATATGAAGAGATTGTGATCATTTATATTATTGTGTAACAAGCCACCCCAACATTTAATGGCTTAAGGCAATAATCATTGTATTTTCTCATGATTCTGTAGGTCAGGAATTCAGGCAGGGCTTGGCTGGGTGGCTCTTCTCCACGTTACTGGCTGCTGCCATTTAATTGGCTGTATTTGGTTGGTGGCTTGGCTGGCCTGGAAGGTTGAGAAGGCTTTATTTATATGTCTGATGCTTCAGTGCTCCAGCAGGTAGCCTCCCCCATCCATGTGGCCTGAACTTCCTCACAGATTGATAGTCATGGAATGGTAGGATTTCTTACTGGACAGCATGTTTTCAAGAGGGAGCATTTCAAGTGGCAAAGACTTATAAAAAGCTGTGGATCTCTTAAGACCCAGTCTCAGAAGTTACATGATGTCACTTCCACTAACTTATTTTGGTCAAAACTGGTCACAGGGCCAGTCCAGATTTACAGGGGAGGGGCTCACTGGGAGGAGTAGCTCAGGTTACATGGGGTGCTCCCGGTGGCTGTGTGATGTGGTGAAACAATCCCAGGCTTTAGAGGCAGGAAACTTGGTTTAAACCTCACCTCCTCACTTAGCAGGCCTCACATCGCCTAGCTTCTCGAGATGAGGATAACAGCATCATCTCTTCAGGGCACTATTGTGAGTCTCAAGTGAGACTGTGCATTTGAAAGTGCTCTCCAAGGCCAGTTTTTATGAGTGGCAGAACCAGAACTAGACAGTGGACCAGACATCTAGCCCATGTTCATCCCACCCCTCACACCCTCCTTAGGAAGAAGCAGTAAGCACATATTCACTGAGGGCCACAGACACAGGCCACCCTTTCTGCTTAGGGATTCTTTCTCGTCCTAAATAAGATCCAGGTTATGACACTGCCATCACGTGGCTCAATAGGACCTTGGGCTTCTGTTGCTGAGGACAGGGAATAGGGTTTCCAGGAGAAAGTGGAGTTTTTTGTTTTTGCAAGGGGAGGTGTCTGATTTAAATCCAGGAAGGAAATAAGAGCAGTACGAAACATTTCCTTTCAAAAGATTTTAAACTAACAACACCCTTACCCTGCAACATCCCCCTAGCCACCCCTCACACATGAGTAGCATGGAATAAGTCTTGACCCCACATTTGCCCAAGACTGTGGCTACAGCCAGCCCAGCCTGGAGAGGCCAGCAAGGCTGACCAGGTGCCAGCCAGTTCAGGGTCAACAAGCAAACTTGCCCTAGAGAAATGGGTCATGTGCGTCCTTACCACAGAGGATGGCTGAACAGCAATTTCTCTCCCAACTGGTCTCCAAGCTTCCCCTGTAGTCTGTTCTCCACACAGCTGCCAGTTATCCTTTTAAATCTTAAGTCAACTCTCCAGTGGCTCTTCATCACATCAGGGTAGAAGCCCATGTCCTCAGCTGTCAGCCCTGCTGGGCCTGGCTTCTCTCTCTCACTCTCAGACACTCTCCCTCCCTCCTTCCCTCCCTCCTTGCCCCTTGTGTTCCAGGCCAGGCTTTGCGCTTTGCTCAGGCTGTCCCCTCCATCTAGAACACTCTTCCTCCAGATATTGGTGTGGCTCAAGCTCTCACTTCCTTCAAGTCTTCACTCAAATTTCGCCTTCTCAGTGGGGCCCATCCTGACCATCCTATTTAAAATTGTAGCCTGGGCCGAGTGTGGTGGCTCATGCCTGTAATCCTGGCACTTTGGGAGGCCGAGGTGGGCAGATCACTTGAAGTCAGGGGTTTGAGACCAGCCTGGCCAACATGGTGAAACCCCGTCCCTACTAAAAATATAAACATTAGCTGGGTGTGGTGGTGCATGCCTGTAATCCCAGCCACTCGGGAGGCTGACGCGCAAGAATAGCTGGAACCCAGGAGGCGGAGGTTGCAGTGAGCCAGGATTGTGCTATTACACTCCAGCCTGGGCCTCGAAACAGAGTGAGACTCTGTCTCAACAACAACAACAACAACAACAACAATAATAATAATAATAATATAAAATAAAATTACAGCCTTCAACTTATTACCTTTATTGTCTTTCTCCCTTCACTAGAAAGTAAGCTCTATGAGGGCAGGAAGTCTGTTTAGTTCACTGATATATCCCAAAGCATCTAGAGCAGTTGCTGATTTGTGGAGCTCCCTGGAGTTCTCTGCTGCTATTTCTGATATTCCCCTTTCTGGGCACATGGCAGAACTACGCTCTCCCTACTCCTCTAAGATGCCCATGTGATTTGGTTTGGTTCCTGAAATGAAAATTAAAGTAACTTGGTACTTCCAGCAGGAATGTTAAAGAACCAGTGTGTGACTTGCTCTGATTTCCCCCTTCATCCTGTTATGGTGATCGGTGATACCCCCCAGGATCGTGGGGCTTTGTCAGCCCTCATCCCTCAGTGAGCAGGTGGAACAGAACCCCTGCAACCTGAGAGGGACAGGGAGCGTTGTCAAGAAAGGGACTTTGTTGGCCAGGTGCAGTGGCTCGCGCCTGTAATCCCAGCACTTTGGGAGGCTGAGGTGGGTGGATCACCTGAGGTCAGCAGTTCAAGACCTGCCTGGCCAACATGGTGAAACCCTATGTCTACTAAAAATACAAAAAAAAAAATTAGCTGGGTGTGGTGGTGGGTACCCGTAATCCCAGCTACTTCGAGAGGCTGAGGCAGGAGAATCACTTGAACCTGGGAGGCGGAGGCTGCAGTGAGCTGAGATCACACCACTGTACTCCAGCCTGGGCAACACAGCGAAACTCTGTCTCAAAAACAAAAAAAACAACAAAAAGGGACTTTGCTGTTGTGAGTTATTGAGATAGTGGGGATGTTTGTTATGACCTAGCTCATCCTGACTGACGTAGTAGACCCTCAATTAATATTTAATAAATTGCCAATGAATCCTTTTGTAGTCCTCATAAAGTCATGAGTTAAAAAAGCCCCACTTTAGGTATGTGTATATATATATTTACAGCTATTATTTTGCAAGTCGTGGATCTAAGCATTTATCATTTATTTCCCCACTTAATTATCTCAATATCCCTAAGACATAAGTGTTATTATCATTCCCATTTTTCAGATGAGGAAGCTGAGGCCCAGAGAGGTTAGGAAAGAAGTTAGTATCTGACCTACTAGACTCCACTTAACTTTAATCCACATTCTGGAGCAAGCTCATGGTCGGTGAACCTGGGCAAGCAGCCCCCAAGGGCCCACAGTTGAGGTGTGCCCCCTGGCACGGGGAATACCTGCAGTCACCGTTTCCTCAGCCAGTGGATGCGCAGCCTCTGGGTGGAGAACAAGCAGGGGCTGGGTTTAGCAGGGAGGGGGCAGACACCTGGCTAACCCGCCACATGGAGTCATGGGTCATCTGGATGCCTCATGTCTGGTTAACATCTTAGGGTGTTTTAAGTGCTTTGGCTTCCAGTAAAATTTCCCCAAGATGTACTTTTGGGGGAAAAAACACCCAATCAGAAAAAAAAAAAAATCCAACCCCCATCCTTGCCCTTTAATTTTTAAATCCATGTGTATTCTTTGGGAAAATTCAGTCCATATGTTTCTCAGAGTTTTGTACATTGAAATGTTTCCCAGGGAGTATTGGACTTCCAAAAGCCTCAGAACCTCCCTGTCCCTGTCTTCTGCATTACCCCATCTCTCTCAACACTTTCAAAACAGGAATTCAGATCTCAGCAAAGGCAAACAGTGGAGGAAGCACTCAGGCTGTACTTGAAGAAGCCTGAAGCCTGAATGGCCCTGAGCCACTGAGAGGCCCAAAGGACCATCTGCCAGGGCCCATCTCCTCCAAACCTCACAGCAGGTCAGGCTGGATGCCCTCATCCTTCCCGCATGCTTCCCACTCCACTCCCTGCATGCGGCTTTTGGAGCAATGGATGCAGGAGTTAGGACAGCCAGAAAGCACAAAGATGCATGTGAAGCCACATTGTGTTGGGGGCTGTATCCCGGGCCCATGAGAGCCTCATGATAGCTCTGCCCGCTCCTCATGGCAGCTCTTCCTGAGGGAGGGTGGGTGGCAGGGGCGTGTGTGCAGTGCAGCAGGTCTGAAATGCAGGCTGCACTGGGGCTTTAAGCCAAGCTGCAGGAGGTGGAAGTCATCATAATTATTAATGCCTGCCATTTGTATAGCACTTCATAGTTTAAAAAATGCTGTCAGCAGTTTGATGGAGCCAGTGTTTTTGGAGCCAGAAAAGTTGGATTTGGATTCTTTGTCCTAGCTGTGCAACCGGGACAAATGGTCTCATCTCTCTGAGGCTCAGTTTATTCCCCCATGAAATGGGGATGATGCCGATTCCTGCCTCACACATTAGCTGTGAGTCTCCGGAAGAAACATCAGTGAACACCCTTTCCAGCTGTGGAATGCTAACAGCTGAGGGGCTGACACCGCGACTCACTCGCTCTCAAACTGTGATACTCGAGGGCCTGACCTGCTCAAGGATGACAAAGCATTTTCAACTTTCCATTCTTTAATCTAAAAAGGAAGGCTGGGCGCGGTGGCTCACGCCTGTAATCCCATCACTTTGGGAAGCTGAGGTGGGGGGAATCACCTGAGGTTGGAAGTTTGAGACTAGCCTGACCAACACAGAGAAACCCTGTCTGTACTAAAAAAAAAAAAAAAAAATTTAGTCAGGTGTGGTGGCCTGTGCCTGTAATCCCAGCTACTCAGGAGGCTGAGGGAGGAGAATTGCTTGAACCTGGAAGGTAGAGGTTGCAGTGAGCCAAGATCGCACTATTGCACTCCAGCCTGGGCAACAAAAGCAAAACTCCATCTCAAAAAAAGAAAAAAAAAGGAAAACAGATGGTGCCACTGTCTGGCTTCTTGGGTGCTCCCCATGGTCAAAAGTATGTGTGGATCTCTAGATTCTGGATGCCGGGGCCCATTTCCAGGAGGGACCATGGAGCCTCCTTGGGGAGAGGACGAAGGCAGGGCATAGGTGTCTGACAGAGAGGGGTGGCTCTGAGTGCCTCTGGGGAATCAGACCAAGAGACAAAAAGGATGGAATGGTTTCTGTGGGTCCTCCGTGAGCGCCCAGGAGCACAGGGCGGCCGAGCAGAGGCTCACATCAAGAGGCTGTATTAGTCCTTTTCCCAGCTCCTGATAAAGACTGAGACTTAAAAAAAAAAAAAAGAGGTTTAATGAACCCCCAGTTCCACGTGGCTGGGGAGGCCTCACTATCAGGGCTCTAGATGAAAGGCACGTCTCACGTGGCGGCAGACGAGAGAAGAACGAGAGCCAAGCGAAAGGGGCTTCCCTTATAAAACCTTGAGACCTCGTGGGACTTACTCACTACCACAATAACAGTATGGGGAAACGGCCCCAGGATTCAGTCATTTCCCACGGGTCTCACAACACGAGGGAATTCTGAAAGCTACAATTCAAGACGGAGTGTGGGTGGGTACACAGAACCGAACCGTACCGGGAGCCTAGCATGGAGAAGCCTCAGCAGCCACCCGCAGTGGCCCCGGGTCCCTCCCGGGGCTCAGTGGTAGACAGCTTTGCAGGGAATGGGAGGAGGCGCAGCAGGGGTGGGCGGGCGCCTCGGTACCATCCCGACACGCCTTGACACAATCCTGAGGACGCCAAGGATAAGGGGGTATTGACATGGGCCTCCCGTAACCGCGGGTGGAGGCAGACTGAGAAGCACTGTTGATCCCACAGCTGTAACCCTATTTGGCTCAGGATCATATGCGTGGGAAGTTCGACCCCAAGACAGGCTCGAAAGCCTTAGCATGGCACACAGGGCGTGGCTGGGTCCCTGTCTGTCCCTCCCCAGCGGCTACTTGCAGCCCTATGCCCTTGCCCGGTATGCTCCTCGGCCTGAAGGTCCTCCTCCCGGAACCTTTGCCCTTGGTGACACATACACGAACACATGGTACACGCGGGGTGCAGCCTTCCAGCCTCAGTGCGGCTGCAGCTCTACCGCTGGCCTTTTCTGAGCCTTCGCTAAAACGCACCCCTCCCTCCAGCGAGCCACCTTCCAGCCCGGCACCAACAACTACACCTGGCTCCTTGAGAGCAGGCCTCGCGTCCAGCCCCTCCCTTCGCCTCAGGGCCCCGCACAGCACTTGATAAATCCTGGGCAAAGCATGCGTAAAAACGAAATAGGTGGAGAGGACGAGGGACTCACCCAGGGTTCACGCCAAGATCAAAATCCACATCTTCAGAAGCAACAGCGTTCCTGTGCTCTTGCCCTTCTGTCTGTCTCTGGAGCTCCTGTGGAGGGAAGACGGCCTGGGACACACGGCCCGACGAGCCCTGTTTGCAGCCAGCACTGTCATTCGGCCTGGGGTGGCCAGGACAGCAGGTGTCCAACCTGTATCACTCCAGCCACGGGCTGCCTGCCCATTGCAGGGCTCAGTTTTGCAAGCTGCCCTGGGCATCCGTGGCCGCCCCTGGCTCTGATTCTACTCGAGGTTCTCAAGGTACCCCCTTCTGAGCAGGAGTGCGAGTCTGACAAGATCAAGAAGTGGTAGCCAGTGCAATGCGGGCCTCCTGAGGACGTGCTTCCAGCTGAGAGGGGTTTTTGCTGTACATTAAGATCACCTGGGGAGATCTCAGCTGAGAGGTTTTCTCCAGCTGAGAGGTGTTTTTGCTGCACATTAAGATCACCTGGGGAGCTTTGAACCCCTCCAATGGCCAGGTTCCCCCAACTTTATCAATTATGTCAGACTCTCTGGGGGTGGGACGCAGGCACTGGTCTTTACAACTCCCCAGGTGACTCCAATGTGTAGCCAAGTTTGCAAAAAGATTATCTAGGGAACTTTAAAAAAAAACCCACATCCACTGGGTGCCGTGGCTCTCGTCTGTAACCCCAGCAATTTGGGAGGCTGAGGCGGGCGGATTGCCTGAGGTTGGGAGTTCAAGACCAGCCTGACCAACATGGAGAAACCCCGTCTCTACTAAAAATACAAAATTAGCTGGATGTGATGGCACATGCCTGTAACCCCAGCTACTGGGGAGGCTGAGGCAGAAGAATAGCTTGAACCCAGGAGGTGGGGGTTGTGGTGAGCCAAGATTTCACCATTGCACTCCAGCCTGGGCAACAAGAGTGAAAACTCCATCTCAAAGAAAGAAAGAAAGCCATACTCATGTCCTGGTGTCACTCCTAAATTATGCGGTCTCTGAGCTGGGTGTGGTGGCACATTCCTGCAGTCTTAGCTACTCATAGGAGGCTGAGGTGGGAGGATCACTTAAACCCAGGAGTTTGAGTCCAGCTTGGGTAATATAGTGAGGCCCCTGTTTCAGAAAATAAGAAATTAAAACATGTTATGCTCTCTCTCTGGATGTCTGAGCACCATTTCATGTGGTTTTGATTAGGTCTCCAGGTGATCCCAGTGTGTGCATGAGGCAAGAACCGCCCATCAAGCCTGAAGCACTCACTGTGCTGATGGAATCTGCAGCCCAGAGAGATCAAGGCACTGGCCCAAGGGCATGTACTATCCAGTGGGACCAGGATAGGAGCCCAGCTCCAAGGTCCTGCGTCCTAATCCAGTGTTCTTCCTGTCCCAGATGGGGACTCCTTCTACTCATTCATTTCAGTTTAGGTGTTGGGTTGCCACATTTAGTACAGAGAGGTCGCAAAGCCGCTCTTGACTTTGATCAGAGAGCTTGCTCAGAGTAACCTGTCCACTCCCCTGACTTTTATCAAACCCAAGGGCAAATCCTGAGGAGAGATATTAGCCTCCTCTGGGAACAGAGTTAGAGTTCTTGTGGCACGGATACTGACTCAGATGGTGATGTTAAAATGCAAACTTCTACTGGGTAAAACTGGAAGAAAGGACACTTCCCCGAGGAATTTTCTGGGCTGCACACACCCTGGGTTCTCCTGGAAACTGCCTGGGGTTCCAGGCCTTTTGTCTTGATTCATAGCACTGTTTTCTGTGCCTCCTAACACGTGGTTCAGTGGGAGCATTGTGGACTTGGGCACAGGCTGCCTGGGTTTCCTGCCACCTGCACTAAAAATACGTGCAGGCACTGTACTTTCAGATCCTGAGCTCTCTTAATACACAGGAGGATTCATACTCAGGTAGACAAGAAAACGAACATTAATAGTTTGCTCCAGGTTACCTGGGTAGTAAGTGGTAGAGCTGGGATCTCAACTGAGGCTGCAAAGTCCAATGCTTTCTCCCCTAAAGCACCCCGACCCCCAGCATACTCAGATCTGTCGGCTCTGAACTCTCGTTCATCTGTCAAAATTCTCCTTGTCGTCTTTTTCTTCTTCTTTTTTTTTTTTTGAGACAGTCTTGCTCTGTCACCCAGGCTGGAGTGCAGTGGCATGATCTTGGGTCACTGCAACCTCCACCTCCTGGGTTCAAGGAATTCTCCTGCCTCAGCCTCCCGAGTAGTTGGGATTACAAGCGCCTGTCACCATGCCCGGCTAATTTTTGTATTATTAGTAGAGATGGGGTTTCACTATGTTGGCTAAGCTGGTCTCAAACTCCTGACCTCAGGTGATCTGCCCACATTGGCCTCCCAAAGTGCTGGGATTACAGGCGTGAGCCACCATATCTGGCATATTTTTTTTTTTTAGGCAAAGTCTTACTGTGTCACCCAGGCTGGAGTGCAGTGGTACGATCTTGGGTCACTGCAACCTCTCCCTCCTGGATTCCAGTGATTCTTGTGCCTCAGCGTCCTGAGTAGCTGGGACCACAGGCACATACAACCATACCCAGCTAATTTTTGTATTTTTAGTAGAGATGGGATTTCGCCAGGTTGGCTAGGCTGGTCTCAAACTCCTGGCCTTGAGTGATCCTCCTGCCTTGGCATCCCAAAGTGCTGGGATTACAGGCAGGAGTCACCATGCCTGATCCCTCCTTGTCTTCTGAGACCTCAGTGACTCACCTCCTGCCCTTTCAACCCACATTGTACCCTGGATCGAGCCTGGTCTCTCTGTCTGTTCCATGGAATGGGGCAACCGAGGGTTGGGTGCCACCTCTAATTTGCCTTTTGAGTGCTGGGTACCTGGCCCATAGGGGGAGCTCAGAAAAGTGTGGTGCCTTCTGTGGCCACCTGGGCCCCTGGCACCCGAGTTCTCCGCCCTGTGAGGACGCATGCCAGGTGTGGAAGCAGCAGAGCTCTTGCTCCACTCTGCCCTGTCCAAGACCTCATCTCCTAGAGTTTCCTCTTAAATTTAAGAGGTCTCCTTCCCAGGAGGCTTCTTTCAGATCCAAATATACAAGCAAGGGAAGGTAATGCAAACCATGATCATCTTGACATGAACTTACTTGGAACAGGGCAGAGGACTGGCACTTTTATTTTTACATGACATTTTTATTATGAACATAACTTTGTAATAACATCAAAGGAATTGAAAAGCATGCCAATGCATAATCCTGTCTCCTCCTTTTACACAATCGTTTTCATTTATCTGTGCCCCTTTCTAACTTTAGCCAGAGAAATACACATTTTTTACTTATTTCTAATCACAGTGTTTATAAACAATTTAATGTTCTGCTTATTTTACTTAGAACCAGCTTATAAATGTGTTTTTAGATGTTTGTCTTCATGTTGATCTATCCTAACATCTGTAGACGCTTCTGTGATGTTTTTTAGTTAAATTGTTTCCCAATAGTTGCAGATCGAGGTTCATTTTATAAATAATTTTGAGATGAACATCTTTGTACACACAGTTTTCTCTTTGGGGGAATTATTTCTTCAGGTATGTTTTGGAGGAGCAGAGAGGCCAGGACTGGTGAGGCGCTGTGAGACTGGAAGGGACGTGTGGGGAGGAACGGGAGGTCGAGGAAGGGAAGGAAGAGAAACCTCTGCCTCTCACTTGGGTGTCTGCCTGAGCTCAGCTCAGAAAGCAGCTTCCCAACCACCACCTGACAGGCAGTTACACCTACTAGACATCACTAGGAACTTCTGTGCCTTCTCTGGCTCTGAAAACCTTTGCCCTCTTCCCTGCCTGGATTTATAAAAGTTGGCCATAGGAAAGACCTCATCTGTGAAGTCTACTTACTTAGAGCTCAAGGCTGCAGAACAGTGCATGTGTCTATGTCTGCTTGAAGAGGAGAACAGAGGCTGGGCGCAGTGGCTCACACCTATGATCGCAGCATGTAGGAAGCCAAGGCAGGCGGATCACTTGAGTCCACAAGTTTGAGACCAGCCTGGGCAACATGGCAAAACCCCATCTCTACATAAAATAAAAAATTAGCCAAGCACGGTGGCGCACACCTGTAGTCCCAGCTACTCGGGAGGCCGAGGTGGGAGGATAGCTTGAGCAGGGAGGTTGAGGCTGGAGTGAGCTGAGAATGCACCACTGCATGCTAATGTGGAGAATGGAAGGAAGCATGAGCCAGTCTTGTTTTCCTTGTGAAGGCTGGGCTGAGGATAGAATGTAATACATGCAGAAATGCCAGCTTAGACCTACTGAGGAAGTACCGTGTGCTGGGTGCTAAGTACTTTGTGTAAATGATCTCACTGCATCCTCCCACACAGTGAGGTGGGCATCACAGATCCTCTCTAGGCGCTGGTTGGTGGTGATCACAGGGTTTAATCCACATATGTCTGACTTACTTCACTTCCAAGCCCTGGTGAGTAAGGAAGACTTGCGTCATTTCCCAACAATTTCAGGGCAGCCGGAGCTCTAGCCCACACCCCAGCCCAGGCTGGAAGAGAGGCTGTGCTGTCGGGGTGGCGGTGAGATGGCAGCAGAAGCGCCTGGGAGAACTGAGGAAGGCAGCGGCGAAGTCGGCCAGAGGATGTTCTCTAAACACCAAACAGGAATTTCTCGTCCCTCCAGTTGGAGCTGTAATTTTTAACGCACATGTTCTTCTGCCGCTTGTGTCAGAAGCTGCTGGAAGGCAGGGTCTGGTCACATTTGACCTTGGCCCTGAGCAGTGACCAGGAGCCCATCACTGTGTTCTGGAAGCAATGGTGGCCGAGCTCAGCTGCGAGGATAGGGGGGTCCCAGGTGGTGTATGGGAGGCACCCCCAGCAGGGGACAGAGTATGAGCTCAGGCTAGGAGAGGGGAGTAAGCAGGGAGTGTGACAGGGCCAGGAGGAGATGGAGCTCACGAGGTTGGGTCCCTGCTAGGGAAGGGTGAGAAAGAAGGCTGGGAACAGGGACCCTGGGCGAGCTTCTGGCCTGGGCAACGATCCTTCTCCGGGTCTGATTTTCTCTGGCGCAGAGCCGAGAACAGCGATGGGCCCAGGCGGCTGATGACATTTGGCACTTTCTTGCAATCAGCAAAGGGGAAAAAATAACCCAATGCTAGATTAGGTAAACAACTGGGATCCAAGTTGCCACGTCCAGACCCTGAGTGAAAACAGGCTGCCTGGTGCCTGTCGCAGTTCAAACAGCACTCCCAGAAGAGCGCAGTCCTGCAGACCGTCCCAGGGAGGGAGGCGGTGGTGCCTTCTCTGGGGATGGGGCCTAGATGCTGTCCTGCCCAAGGCAGAGTTTTGGGGGCAGGTGGTGCTCGGACCAGACTCATCCCACAGCGCCACCAAAAGGTCTGCGTGGGAGGTGGGAGAAGGTCTTTCCTCTGCAAACCCTCCTCTATCCCTCACCCCTACTGTCCCTCCAAAGGCTCCAGAACCTACCAGGAAACCCTGGAAGGCAGAAACCGTGTTCTGGAATGGCCAGGGCTTGCTCCAGAAGCCTCTGGGCCTGGGTTCCGGGGCCCCACCACCCTTACCTTGTTCTCTAGAGCTGGCCGAGGAGAGACGCGCTCAGCCCCCTCTCTGAGTCCCTCCTCCTGGGCTGTTTGCTAATTTGGATTGGAACGCTGGTGCTAAGTGAAAACACCAGGGATTCCTGGCAAGGACTCACACACAACGAGGATGAGAAGTGCCTCCAGGTCTTCCCGAGCCGTGTAAGCAAACAGCCCAGGCTGTTGACGGCCTCTGGAGAACAGTCCTTGGCAACAGACAGCTCCAAACCACCTGCCTCGAGCTTGGGAGCTTCCTCTGCCTGTGGTTTGTGTTAGACACCCTAACTCATGTATCAGACTGACATCTGGATATTTCCATCTAAATGGAGACACTTCAAGGTCAAGGTCAAAACCATGGTCACCCCAGACCCCTTAAGTGTCTGTGTCTCCACTCCGTTCTCTCCCTTGGCTGGCATCTCCTTCTACCTGGAGACCAGGGCCAGGCCCGTGGGATGCACCTTGAGCTCCTCTGTCCAGATGCCAAAGAATCCGCAGCTCCGTGTCCTCCTCTCCACCTCTACTCTGCCTCCCTGGTTCAAGGCTCTCGTCCTGAACATTTGCAGCCCACTCTTGAGTGACCTTCCTGCTTCTCTGTCCTGCTCATTCACAAACCCAGCCTTGATCCAGCTACAGGGGAGTCCGTGCAAAATACGAAATTGATCATGCACCCACCCCCATTCCCATAGAATAGACACTGGAGAAACCAGTTGAAAACCAAATCACTGTAGGGCAGCCTTCTTACAAGAGTAAAGTGGTGGCACAGTTTCTGCCGGTCAGAAAATAATCTCTGCCCAGCTTCCTTCCCGTGGCAGGAAGGGGTGGGAGAAAAGGTGAGGGCTGAATTTGTGGCTTATTATTTAGGTCTGCGTAGAGAAGGTCTTAGTGGCCTCCGAAGGCTCACACTGTGAGAAATGTGGGTGGAAGCCACCAAGCACGCTGTGTTAAAGAGCAGTATGAACAAAACCTTACAAGAATATATTTTTTCTGTCCCTGTTACCATTAAAGCAGCACACTTACCTCATGTCCCCACCTCCCCAACTCATGCTTACATGTACCCAGCACTCAGCTTTGTGGTCTTTAGTAGCATTCTCCGTTAAAAGGAACCAGGATTCTTTGGAGGAGAGCTGATTCCATATCTGGAAGCAGGAAACAATCAGAATGGGTCTGGAACATCTTGTTGCCAGGAGGTAAGGATATTTTCAGGAAGTCAGGTGCAGCACTGCCAGGACAAAGGAGCCAAACCCAGGGCGCTCTGGGGCCATGCCTGGGCATTTGGACATTGACTGGAACAGGTTGAGCTAAAGACGGACTGGATTCATTAGAATCCTCAAAAAACTTGAAGTGTACAGAGAAGTGGTTGGAGATTAAACGGAGGTTGGATCTAATGGGATATGTTCATTTGTATTGCCTTTTTTTTTCTTTTTTTGAGACAGTCTCGCACTGTCGCCTGGGCTGGAGTGCGGGAGTGCCATCTTGGCTCACAGCAACCTCCACCTCCCAAGTTCAAGCTATTCTTCTGCCTCAGCCTCTCAAGTAGCTGGGATCACAGGTGCGCACCACCATGCCTGGCTAATTTTTGTATTTTTGGTAGAGATGGGGTTTCACCATGTTTCCCAGGCTGATCTCGAACTCTTGACCTCAGGTGATCCGCCTGCCTTGGTCTCCCAAAGGGCTGGGATTACAGGCATGAGCCATCACGCCCGGCTGTGTATTGACTTTCATAAGTAGGACATTTCCTATGAACTTTTGTTTTTCTCTGTTAATTGTGTATCTGTTTATAAAGATGGATACATGTTTGTCTGTTGTGTAAGCAGGAAAGAAGGAATGCCGGGAACTTCGAGTCAGCCAATTTGTTTGGGGAAAAGTAGGCTCTATCCCAGGACAGGATTTCACAGCCTGGGAGTCACACACAATCACTGGGTGAAGAAGGGCCCCTCACATGTTCCCAGTGGGCCCGAAGAGGAGCACAAACTTGCATGGACTCCATGCCTCTCCCTCCGCTGATGAAACTTCACGATGGCCCCTACAAGTTATTATACAACACCAACAAAGACACACGCATTTTAAATAATCTTAACAGCCCAGGTCACCAATATATCACGATGACAGGGCAATGGGCTGTGGAATGCTGGCCAAGTGAGATGTGAACTCATCTCATTCCAGGGGGAAGATTTAATGTTGCAAAACCCAAATACCTTTCCAAAAGGTGTGGGCTTAAAAAAGTCTTATTGAAGCAACAAGGTTGAATGATAAAAAGGGAGCTCCTCTTACATGAATCTTCTGGGACTTTGCAACCCAGCCTCATATCCTGACCCAGAATCAACTGATCAACCACCCAGACTCACTCTGCAACCCCAGGAGCTTGAGGTGGTTCTTTTTCTTTTTCTTCTGGTCTGGTAAGATTGTTAAAAACCCTAGGAAGATAAAAATAGTACTTGGTAAAAAATGACTGAAATCCTAGGAAGGTGTCAAAATTGGCACCCTAGGAAGGTGTGGAGCTTAGGATAAGAAACAGGGTGAAATCCACTGTATTAACACGTTTACAGCAGGCTTTGGTGTAAGGGTATTAAACCGTTCAGAATCATGACTTTTTTTGAGTTTTATATATTTAATACCTTTAGAGTATTTAAGAGGAGCCACACTTTATGAATTTAATTAAATGTTTGGTTGGAGGTGTTTGCTTAAGTTTTTGATCAAGTTAAATATTTGGGAAAATCCAATTTGCGAAATTCATGATTTTTTTTTTTTAAAGGGACAGGGTCTCACTCTGTCACCCAAGCTGGAGTGCAGTGGTGTGATCATGGCTCACTGCAGCTTCGACCTCATGGGCTCAAGTGATCCTGCCATCTCAATCTCCTGAGTAGCTGGGACCACAGGCTTGTGCCACCACCCTGGCTAATTGTTTGTTTTTTGTTCTTTTAAGAGGTGAAGTCTTGGCCAGGCACGGTGGCTCACGCCTGTAATCGCAGCACTTTGGGAGACTGAGGCGAGTGGATCACTTGAGGCCAGGAATTTGAGACCAGCCTGGCCAATGTGGCAAAACCCTGTCTCTACTAAAAATACAAAAATTAGCTGGGCATGGTGGTCCACACCTGTAGTCCCAGCTACTCAGGAGGCTGAGGCACGAGAATTGCTTGAACCTGGAAGGCGAAGGTTGCAGTGAGCCGAGATTGCACGACTGCACTCCAGCCTGGGCAACAGAGCAAGACTCTGTCTCAAAATAAATAAACAAATAAAAATTAAAAAGAGGTGAGGGTTTTTTATATTACCTAGGCTGGTCTCAAACTCCTGGGCTCAAGGAATCCTCCTGACTCAGCCTCCCAAAGTACTGGCATTACAAGTGTGAACCACCACACCTGGTCATGATTTTGCTTTTTAATGTATTTTACTTTTTAGAGCAATGTTAGGTTCACAGTAAAATTAAGCACAAAGTACAGAGAATTCCCATATGTGCCCTGCCCTCACACACAATCTCCCCGACTATCAACTTCTCAAATCACAGTGGTACCTACGCTGACACAGCATCATCACCCAGAGACCATAGCTTACATTAGTCACTCTTGCTGTTGTACATTCTGTGGGTTTGGAAAGATGAATAATCACATGTATCTACTATCACAGTGTCATACAGAATATTTTCACTGCCGTAAAAATCCTCTATGCTCCATCTATTCATCCTTCCCTCACCCCCAGTCCTTGGCAACCACTGTTCCTTTTACTGTCTCCATCGTTTGCCTTTTCCAGAATATCATATCGCTGGATCATACAATAGATGGGCTTTGCAGATGGGCTTCTTTTACCTAGTGATGCACATTTCAGTTCTCTCCATGTCTTTTCATGGCTCGGTAGCGTGTTTGTTTTTATCACTGAATAATATTCCACTGTCTGGGTGTACCACAGTTTATCCACTCATTTACTGAAGGACATCTTGGCTGATTCCAAGTTTTGGCAATTATGAATAAAACTGCTGTAAACATCTGTATGCAGTTTATTTTTTTAAATGGACACTAATTTGCAATTCGTTTGGGTAAATACCAAGAGGCACATTGCTGGGTCATGGGGAAAGAGCACGTTTAGTTTTATAGAAACTGCCAAAGTGTCTCCCGATGTGGCTGTGCCATTTTGCATTCCCACCAGCAATGAAGGAGAGTTCCTGTCACTCCTCATCCTTGCCAGCATTTGGTGTTCTGAATTTTGGCCATTGTAATAGGTGTGAAGTGGGACCCTGCGTGAAATGCATGTTTGATGTACTAGCTATGTTGTGTGTGCATATTTAGAGCAATGTTCGTAGTTTAAGGGGTGGTGATTGTTAAAAATTCGTAAGATTAAAAAATGGGCATTAAGCCGGGTGTAAACGGTAGTCAGTATTCCTCTCCATGCCCAGGAATTCTTCAGATCTGTGGCACCTTGAATATGACATGAACAGTGCAGGACTGTGTACCGGGTGGAGGTGGCTAGGGACCACATTCTCTCCATGGTAGACTCGCAGTATTTTGAGGGGAGTCAAGGGAAGATAGTGAATCAGGGTTGGAGAAGGTGGACACAGGACTGGGTGGGGTGGCTAGGGAGGGCCTCACTGCTCTTCAGGATGGACTGGAAGTATTTTGAGGGGCGTGTGAAGGGGAAAAGGCTCAATCAAGGTTGGAGAGCATGGAGGAAAAAGCAGTATGGCAGGAGATGAAAGTCCAGGATTGTGTCAATGGCCAAGGAAAAATTTAATAGGGTGGTTTAATAGTTTGTTGGATGTGATTAGCATTGCTGTGATGTGAACCTTCTTTGTTTTATAAGTTGGCCACACTATAAACGCCTTATGTGAATGGTTTTTATGAAACTCCGGGAAAAATGTCCATGCCTGCATCCATGAAGGACAGAAAGAAGGACCAGCCATGGGCAAGGGGGAGGTGAGTGAGACCCAAACACTTGTAGCAGCAGCCTGAAGTGACTTCATTCATGTGGTTCCCCTCCTGCCAACGACTGCTGAGAAACGTTGTGACAAGGAGATAACGGAAAAGGTAACACGTGACATAAGATGCAGGCTGTTCGAGCCAGCCCTTATCAGCTTGCAAGTTGATTGTTAAATTTGCAGGAATTGTGGTGAGCTGGATATTAAACCATTGGTAGAGTGAAATCAACAACGATGGGAGGTATTCTAATATTTACACCACAGAAACTGGCACACACATTACAGATGAGCACTTGCCTCCCCGATCCCCGCCCACAGCCTCGTAAACATTGACCAGCACACCACTGCATATGAAGCCATTTCTTTTCTTTTTTTTTTTTCCTCCCTTTTTAGAGACAGGATCTTGCTCTATCACCCAGGCTGGAGTACAGTGGCTCAATCATAGCTCACTGCAGCTTCAAACTCCTTAGCTCAAGCAATCCTCTCACCTCAGCCTCCTGAGTATCTAGGACTACAGGTAGTGCCACCACACCTCACTAATTTAGAACATTTTTTTTTTTTTTGTAGAGATGGGGTCTTGCTATGTTGCCCAGGCTGGTTTCAAACTCCTGGCCTTGAGGACTCCTAATCCTCTGATCTCCGCCTCCCAAAGTGCTGGGAATATAGGCGTGAGCCACTGTGCCCAACCATGAGTCTATTTCTGATCTTGCTCCCATCCTCTTTCCAGCCTCATCTTGTGTCGCTTCCTATTTTCCCCCAGATGCCAAAGTGGTCACAATTTCTACCTCCCGGTCTTCTGCAAATGCACTGCCCTTACCCTGGCTGCTTTCCAGTTTTCAACCCAAATATCACCTCCTGGGGCTGCTGCCAGCACAGACAGTGCTTGAACACCTTAGGAAAAGGTGTCCGACCACCCCGCGCCCCCCACTTGCGCTCTCCTCCCATCTTCTACCCTATAGTTCGAGGCCTTGAGTTGGGCCTGCACATTCACTCATTTCTGAATGAGGAGAGCCTGGTGTGGGCCGGACCCTCTCTCAGCTTCTGCAGAACTAATCTCTCCTGGAGGTTTTGTGCCTCCAGGACAGTCATGGTGGGACCAAGTGGTGGCTGATGCCGTCTTTGAAGTCAGAGGGAAAAGTCTGCAGAGTCTCCCTGAATGAGGTGAGGAGAGGGGCAGCAGTTGTTGGGGGAGCGTGCAGACCACAGGGAATGGAAGAGAGGACCCCTCATGTGCTGAGTCCTCAAGCTCCGCTCTGTGGTGTGGCAGGATTTCTGGCCCGCGCTTGCGGGGAGGGAGGAACCAAGGTCCCCAGGCCTCTGGGATGAGCTCCAAGGTGTCCCTGCCCCAGGCCATGGCCTGGGCCACCCGCGGTCCCTGCTGTTGCTCTGGGTCAGAGCCATTTTCTGACTTGTCAGCAGGAATGGAAATGGCGACTTAAACAAAAATTCAAGCTGCAGGGAACATTTTTAGGGTTGCAGAGCAGCTGCTCTCCGGGCTTTTACACGTCTCGCTTTTCCCAAAGACCGCGCTGTCCCAGGGCATTCAAAACGTGTCCTGCCCTCAGCTCCACCAGTTCCTGTTAGAGGGGACGGGAGGGAAGATGAAGAGAAAAACAGCAGCAGAGGCCTGCTGAGTCCGCCCGGGAGGAACCGGAGACCGGCGGCCCCTGCACGCCCTGCCGGCCCCAGGTCCCCCGAGGACAGGCAGCAGGCGGGAGGGGCCCCCGGAGACCGCTCCTGCACGCCCGCTTCTCAGCAGAGCAGCGCCCATCACAAACCCTCCTGACTTCAGCATGCTGCGTGTTGTTTAGAAATTTGTATCGACGGTTATTTTAAAACACACAAGCCAGTCTTCCTAAGGGTGGGCATTATCGCCATCCCCAGCAGGAGAGTGCTTTGGGCACCAAGGGAGTCAGCACCCACGCCCGCCCGGGGCAGCGGAGAGGGGTCCCGCCCAGGAGCCTGGTTGGGAGTGCGCTTCAGAGGAAACCAGTCTTACTTCTCTGGTTTCATATTCTCCTCTGAGCGACCAGGGTTTCTCTTCCTGGAAAGTCGGGCACCTGTTTTGCCCAGAGCCTCTGCTGCCCAAGCGCTCCTGCGGCTGCTGATGCCACCACTGCTTTCCTGGGAACCACTCCAGGCTGGTTTACTTGGTACCCTGCAGAAACGCTTGTGCTCAAAAAAATCTACCTCACAGCCAGGCATGCCTGCCAGGAGAGACCTGGGAATAGGAAATGCCTCAGCAGGTTTGCTCTGAGGCTGACAGCAGCTAAACGGCTGAATGGGATCACGTGGAGCTTCCTGTCCTTCTGACCCGAGAAGCTCAAGCATCACCTGTTTTCTCGTGTCTTCTTTCTGCCCCTTCTATTTATGACTAAAACCGGGGCTAAACTAGACCACAGTCTTGCTGCTTCCATCAAAACACGCTATGGCCTGCAGACAAAAAGATGCAACTCCCTTTATGACTCGTGGGCATGGGGGCATCCCTCAGTGTTTATTGGGCTCTTGACATAAATGATGACCCTGCGAACAGCTACCGGGTGCTTCCTACAGGCCAGCATTGCGCTAAGCAATGTACAGGCACCATCTCATTTCAGCATTTCAACTACCCTGTGAGGAAAGGAAGTATTATTTTTACCATCCTTTTCCAGGTGAGAAAAGCCAGCCTCAGAGTTATGAAGCTGACCACACAGCTCATCTGCGGTGGCGCTGGAACGTAGACTCAAATATTTCAGACTCCGGGTACAATACTGCCTTCCCGTGACTTGTAAATTCAGTCCAGTTGTGAAGTGCAAAGTCTAACTTGGACTGGTGATATGGTTTGGCTCTACCTAAATCTTACCTTGAACTGTAGTAATGCCCACGTGTCATGGGAGGGACCCGGTGGGAGGTAATTGAATCATGAGGGCGGGTTTTTCCTGTGCTATTCTCATGATCGTGAATAAGTCTCATGAGACCTGATGCTTTTATAAAGGGGAGCTCCCCTACACAAGCTCTCTTACCTGCTGCCGTTTAAGACATGTCTTGCTACCCCTTTGTCTCCCAGCCATGTCGAACTGTGAGTCGTTCCTTTATAAATTACCCAGTTTGGGGTACGTCTTTATTAGCGGCATGAGAACAGACTAATATAACTGGTCTTTGGGCAATAGACAAACCTATAACACCAGTCTCAGCTCCTTTTTTTTGTTTTTTTGAGATGGAGTCTCACTTTGTGTCTCAGGCTGGAGTGCGGTGGCACGGTCTTGACTCACCGAAACTCTGCCTCTCAGGTTCAAGCGATTCTCATGTCTCAGCCTCCTGAGTAGCTGGGATTACAGGTGCCTGCCACCACGCCCTGCTAATTTTTGTATTTTTAGTAGAGATGACGTTTCATCATGTTGACTAGGCTGGTCTCAAACTCCTGACTTCGCCTGATCCATTTGCCTTGGCCTCCTAAAGTGCTTGGATTACAGGTGTGATCCACCACACCCAGCCAAGTACTCTTCTGAGAAAGTAGAAAATGTCATCCTTAGACAATCTCTGTCAATACATTATTAAAAGGTAAACTTAGTGTAAATTTACCAGTTGCTGACAGACACTGAACTTCTTTGGCCTGGGGTTTTCTCTACAAGCTGTGTTTTCCCACTTCCATGTTGTACCCAGGAAGTATGACGTTGAACCATTTGAAGTTGAGGTTATTGTAGGTCATTACCAAGAGACTCTCAGCAATTTCATATGACTCAACCTAATCACAGATACTGCAGCTTGAGAAGCCTTTACTATCTTTACCACCCCATCTCCCCAGACCCTCAAGCAATAATTCTTCCTGCCCCAATTTTACCTGCACTTTAAGTTCCGGCTAAAAAATGCCACCTGGAGACAGTGTTTCCTGAACTTCCACAGCACCTGATTTGTACCTCTCATCACTATCTTCTGGACATCTTGGTTATTTGTGTGTATGCGTGCATGCTTTTGCCTGGTCAAGGAGCCATGTTTAAATTTTTTTTTGAGACAAAGTTTCACTCCTGTTGCCCAGGCTGGAGTGCAATGGCACGATCTCAGCTCACCACAACCTCCGTCTCCTGGGTTCAAGCGATTCTCCTGCCTCCACCTCCCAAGCAGCTGGGATTACAGGCACCCACCACCATGCCCGGCTAATTTTTTGTATTTTTAGTAGAGACGAGGTTTTACCATGTTAGCCAGGCTGGTCCTGAACTCCTGACCTCAGGTGATCCGCCCACCTTGGCCTCCCAAGGTGCTGGGATTACAGACTGGAGCCAATGCACCTGGCCAGCCATGTCTAATTTATCCCTGTCAGCTCTTAACATAATATCTGGCACATGGTAGTAGCTAAGAGTTGACTGAGCTCAGCCGTGTGACTTTCTGCTCGTGTGGTGGCAGTATATCTATCCCAGGTCTTCACACTCTAGCTTGTGGGATAATCTGAGCAGAAAATGGGGAATGGGGTGTAGTCCTCCCAGTTCCTCCCGTCATCACCCAGTTCCCTCCCAGGAAGAGCATGGTAAGGGGCACCTCTGGCCCTACTTGAGTGGAGAGGAGCCGAGGAGCCCTCTCTGAGTGAGCTCGCATGGAAGGCTCAGGTGAAGATGACTTTAGATGTCCCAGGGACAGGGCCTTCTTAATGTCATTCTACTGCAGAGAAACATGTCCTGAATCTGGCTGACTGGCAGAGCCACAGCCACAGTTTTGGTCATTGCCTCGTGTACAGTCTCAGGAAGTGGTGTGCTGGCGGCGAGTCAGAAGGCAGGGGCTCTACATTTTCCCCAGCGACTACGTTCTGGAGCGGATCCCCTGGCAGCCCTTCCTTCCCAGGCTTGAGTACAGTGGAAGGGATTCATGAATCTGTATTTCCTCCAGAGAGGCGAAATCCACACAAACTGAGTCGGCTTCGTCTCTAGAAAATGTTGATGGTAGAAGACCGCATGCTCTTGAGTAGCTCACCTCAAACCACCGGAGCTGTGGCTTCCTCTTGGTATCTCCTGGCTTAAAAGCGTGACGGGAAAAGGGGGAAGCCAGGATTTGAAGAGGCTGGCAATCACCGTCTCTTTGTGGGCAACTACCCAGGGCAGACTCCAGATCCGGGGCAGTGGAGCCAGCGCGTGGGAGCCACGCGGCGCGGGGGAGGACACAGGCGGAGACGGACCGGGTCTTCCAGCACCAGCTGTGCGACCTGGGCAGCACGGCCCTCCTGGTCACGCCGCACCTCACTTTCACCACCTCTCCTGTCTGCTGGCCTCAAGTGAGAGTGCAGATGGTGAAGGCAAGACTGTTGAAAGCAATTTCAGGGGCACAAAACCCAACCGCAAACACACACAAGAAAGTACTTAGAAAAATCATAAAGAGCTGCAGGAATGTAAGGAATCAATATTATCCACTCACTCCTTAACTCATTTACTGAATGCCTAGGAGACGTCGGGCAGTGTGGGTAGTGCCCAGACAGAGATGAACACTCCTGACCCTCAAGGAAGTCACATGGCAGTGGGGAGATGGACACAAAGACAAGAGGAAGAGCCAATGCGAAGCAAAGACACAGGCGTGAAAGCAGCAGTGGCAGACCGGAGACTGCGTGTCGAGGAGCACATAAGGTGGCACGGGTGACGGGGGCAACACGATGGGGGAGGCAAGGGCATTCCGAGCAGGGCAGCAGCACAGGCCACAGCTCTGAGTCAGGGAGACAAGGATGCGTGTGGGGACCTCTAGCTGTTGCGCCTGGCAGGTGGGAGGGTGCACAGTGAGGGCTGCAAGGCCAGAAACTGAAGGTGAGCAGGGCCTTGGAAGCCTTGCAAACTGCTCCAGTCTGCTCTGGAAGCAAGGAGGCCACTGCAGGTTTTGACTTGTATTTATTTATTTTGGAGGCAGTCTTGTTCTGTCGCCCAGGCTGGAGTGCAGTGGCATGATCTTGGCTCACCGCAACTTCCACCTCCTGGGTTCGAGCAATTCTCATGCCTCAGCGTCCTGAGTAGCTGTGATTAGGCGTGCACCACCACACCCAGCTAATTTATTTTTGTATTTTTAGTAATAACGGAGTTTTACCTTGTTACCCAGGCTGGTCTCGAACCCCTGAGCTCAGGCAATGTGCCCACCTTGGCCTCCCAAAGTGCTAGGATTACAGGCGTGAGCCATTGCGCCCAGCCCGACCGCAGGTTTTCAACAGGCGCGTGGCAGGAGTGGGTGTGGGGTTGAGGGAAGAGCACCACAGCTGCAGTGCCCACATGGAGGTGGAGAGCCTGCTGAGGAGCCAGCCAGCCCCATCGATAGTGGAAGCCCAAACTGAGAGGCAGTGGACGTGGCACTTGTCTGAACAGGAGTCAGGAAATTGAAGTATGAAGGAAGCTGCATGTGGAGACTTAGGAAGTAGTTGGATGAATGGGTTTGGGGAAGGTAGGAGGCTGGAATGCCTGTGGGATGTGGGCTGGTGAGAACCTGGTGCTATTTTCAGAACTGGGGATGCAGGAGGAGAGTCAGGTTAGGGAGGGAGATGAAGAGTTCTGTTCTGATCATCTTGAACTTCCTTCTCTTTAAGTGACAAATAGCATTTCCCCTCCTCTATACTATTAATTTGTTTCATTGCAATTTCCTTTTCTGCAAAAAAAATTTTCAGGACACCCAGAAACATATGCAAGTGAATAAAAATTCTTAATTCTGTTACTTGGAGATAGTCAATTAATTCCAAATATTTTTTTCTCCTCACATGTAATTTTAAAAAACATAACCAGGAGCTGGATGTGGTGGCTCACACCTGTAATCCCAGCGCTTTGGGAGGCTCAGGCAGGTGGACAACCTGATGTCAGGAGTTCGAGACCAGCCTGGCCAAAATAGTCTCTATTAAAAATACAAAATACAAAAATTAGCTGGGCATGGTGGTGGGTGCCTGTAATCCCACCTCAGGAGGCTGAGGTAGGAGAATTGCTTGAACCCAGGAGGCAGAGGTTGCAGTGAGCCGAGATTGTGCCATTGCCCTCCAGCCTGGGTGACAAGAGTGAAACTCTGTCTCAACAAACAAACAAACAAACAAAACATATAATTAGGATAGAGTATAATACCTTAAAAAGCTTTTGGTGCTCAGGCGTACCCTAGATTAATACAATCAGAATCGCTGGGGGTGGGGACCAGGCATCAGTGCTTTCTTTTTGTTTTGTTTTCCAGAAAAGACTATTTATTCACAAATCACACAATAAACAAACATCCATTACTCAAAACAATATGACAAATGTTGAGTACTCACCTCTCTAGATACCTATTTATGTTTTGAGAGTTCTTTATGAAACAAAATAAAATAATTAATATATTTTCTGGAGCACTCTGAGATGAACCTCTCTAACCAGGGCTAATTTTCTGATGCTGTAACTTAGGGAAAGAATATTCTTTTCAAGGCAAGGGCTAATTTCTCCAACTCTGAAAAGAGATATGTATTCCAATAAAACAAAAGTTTTAAAAACCATCTTCATAAAAATGTAGATCATTACTTACATGCTCCAACAGTAGTAAGATCTTTAACGTAAAGTTGACTACTTTCGTCTCTAACAAAGACAAAATGAATTTTACACCCATAATGTCTTCCTGAGTATCAGAAGTAACAGAACCCAACAGGCCTACATTACTGTAGTATAACATATAGTATAAAAATAATAGTTCAGATTAGCAGTGACAGTATCTATGTATTTTGTGCTTAAGTTATCTACTTATTGGCACTCTATAGCCCTACTTTTTTATTTTTAGAAAGATATAATTAGCTATTTAAAATTGTAATTGTTTTTCATTTCACTGAGTAGTTTCAAAAGAAGCTATCCAGAAAAGTAATTCCCAATCATCAGATGGAAAGACACAAGTAAGAAATAAGTTGTTTCCAGGGTTTTTAAAGCTTTGTAAAACAAAGAAAAGAAAGTATTGATTTTGACTGGGATAATATAGCAGTACAATTTTCATTAACCTATCTGTAAAAGCCATTCATTTAAAAATGTGTATTTTAAAAATGACTCATTTGTGATAAGGATTCCTTACTGTAACAATTAAAATATAAAACCATCATTCTCATATTTATCAAAACTTCACACTTCTAATAAATACTGAAGGAGACAACGATCATTGTTATAACTTGCAAAACAGAAACACAAATCAGAATTTCAAAGGCAAAACAGAAACACAAATCAGAATTAAGATAAACTTCAGAAAACATTCAGAATGTACACATCTGCATGCATTTCCAGCCAAACTTTCAAAGATTCCACATCTAACCAAATGACAACTTTGAATCAAAGTGAATGTCGAAAATATTCAAGCTTTCTGACAGACTTACTCTCATAAAGCAAGAAAAAGAGAATCAATGGTAAGAGCAGTATATTTCTCAGAGGGAGGGAAATCACACACTTCCTTTATCATAAAACAAAAGTTGAGACAACATTTCAATAACACTGGCCAGGTTATTCACTATTCTTTTCAAGTTTTGTCTTTAAAATGTATTCATTTACATATTCAGGTTAAATTGTTTATTAATCAAAACAAATTTTACTCAGAATTTTTACCTTGAGAAATATAAATCATAACTTATTAAAGCATATTCCAAACACTATACAATAATCCTGCCATTTTAGTTTTTGTGTGCCTCTGAAAAACTTACTTTACAACCAGGAGTTCTGCTATTTATCTCCAGAGTAAATGTCTCTATGTCAAGACTTCAAGTGGCCATCAAAAAGACAGATTTATTTAATCGTATGCATACTGCTTCATGGGGCTTTGATAAAAACAGAGCCATCTGGTGGTTTAGCACCATCTTCCTCTTCAGTTAGTCTCTACAGCCCAAGAAGCAGATACAGTAACCATTGTTTTATTTGCTGAAACTGTCTTCTCTTTCTCAGCAATACCGCACAAACAGCAACAATCTCATCACTTTCGAAGTCATAGTCTGGAATTGACTTGGGTGAAAAGTGTGTTACTTCAGCTGATGCTTCACTTTTTTTTAATCCTCTGTGCTACCTTCTGCTGCTCTTGGAGTGTTCTTGCCCAAGAGAGGTCTTCTTTCCATATTTCAGGGTTCATTGGAGAGATATGAAGGGCTACTTGAATTGCCAGGATGATCTCTCTGAATCCAAGTTGAGCACGTCCCAAAGTTTGCCAAGACTCCCATGAATGTGGATTTCGCTGCACGGTTATTTCTGCTGCATGTACTGCTGGGAACATTTCATGCAGAGACATTAGCACCTGTGATTTCGTCTCGTATAGGGTAGCATCATTTGGAGTTAACCGTAGTACTTCATCCCACTTCTGAATTGCCTACCGGTATCTTTTATTTTCAGCCAAACTGGCTCCTTCGTCCTTCAGCTGTTTACTTTTCTCAGCACAGCCTTCAAGAATTTATTGCCGGGTGCGGTGGCTCACGCCTGTAATTCCGGCACTTAGGGAGGCCAAGGCAAGCAGATCACGGGGTCAAGAGATGGAGACCATCCTGGCCAACATGGTGAAACCCCGTCTGTACTAAAAATACAAAAATGAGCCGGGAGTGGTGGCACGCACCCGTAGTCCCAACTACTCGGGAGGCTGAGGCAGGAGAATTGCTTGAACCCAGGAAGTGGAGGTTGCAGTGAGCCGAGATTGGGCCGCTGCACTCCAGCCTGGCAACAGAGTGAGACTCCGTTTCAAAAAAAAAAAAAAAAGAATTGCTTTCCTACGTTTAATGGCATGAAGCCAGTTCCTTTCATCATTGTCAACTGCATCCTTCTCATCAGCAGCTTCAGCTTCAAACTGCTGTGAAGGGACCTTTGAGACCTTCTCGCCAATTTCCCTCTTCCACCCAAAGAAAGCCATTCTGCCCACCCTGGATGCCTGGTTTCCTAAGAAATGGGATTGGCCCACTCCGGGGTATCCAGACAGTCCACAGAAGCAGTCAAATTCAACTCTTAATCTTTCTCCTCCGCCGGTCCCTTCTCTGGGACCACAAATCCCAGAAGATCAGTGTTTTTAAAGCTGTCCTGTTGATCGTACGTGCAGTCAGGAGGGAGGACCAGCCCCCGAGAGATGAGGTGCACAGGCAGCCTCTGTGTTGATTTCATGCTGTTCCTGCCTTCCTTCTGGAGAAAGGAGTCCATGCTTTCCTTCAGAAAGGAACCAACATCGATGCGATGACAAGAGTCATTGACCCTAAGGCATTGTAGGCTTCTATCCGGTAGAATCAGACCTGGCCATGATTCAAAGGCCTGAGGAAAAGGCAGTACTCTGGATAGTCTACTCAAGCCCAGTGGAGGCTTTCCCTTGAGTGATGGATGGTGAGGAGCCCCGTCAGTGGTTGAATCATTGCATTAACACGTCAAGGCTTGGGCTCTCTAGCTGGCCATTGGAACTGAGGATGTCATTAGTCTCTTAGCAAGGTGAACTTTGGGTAATACCAAGAAAAGGAATTATAAAGTCTTGGAATCAGCATTCACCTTCTTAAAGAAAAGAAGGCGAGGAGGAAAAAGAGTGCCTCCGATTCACATTAGAGCTTTGAGTCCAAGAATTGTAAACATGTATAGGCTGCCAAATCTCACTCTAAATATATTCCAATGATCTCATGTTTTCATATGCAGTGGAATAAAAAGAGGCATTTTTATTCATCTTGGATGACAGCATCTTGAGCTTTTATGGGAGTGTTGTAGGAGTATTAGTTTAACCAAGAGCTGCAGTCAATATTTCAGCCATTCAGAGTCCCCACAACAAGCACGTTAGACACTGAATAACAATTGTCTTGTCATTGCAAGTTGGACCCTCAAACGTGTTCCCAAATGTTAATGGCAAATCCCCCACCCCCAGGGGAAAATCCCCAATCAAAGCTCCTCTGAGGAGAGCCAGGCAAGGCACTGGAGGAGCAGCACGCATATTTTGAGGTGATTAACATTTCGGTTTTGGCCTCCTCATCTGCAAGGGCTTCATCTGTTACTTGTTTTCTCTTTGGCCAAAGAGACCACATCCAGTGTCCCAAAGGAGAAGGCTGGAAATTTTTCGGAAAGCCCTTTTAGGAAAAGCCCAGTGAGAGGGCAAGCGAAGCTTCATTCCTTTTATGGCCAAGATCTCACACTGTGAGACACAGAGAAGAGAGCAGGAGAGCTGGAGCGCGCCGTATCTCCATTCCTCTGCTCCCGCGGCTGTGGAGCCTGCATGATCCCAGCCCTGAGCTGAACAGAGTTGATCCAAAAACCAGGGCCCTCTTATGGCCCCTGGGGTGCCAGGAGGGTCCAGCAGTCCACGTCCCCTCACCCCTGGGGCTAGCCTTCACCTCCCTCTGGCATCTTCTTCCCAGCCCTGCGTGTGCATAAATCAAGCAGCAGGGTAGCTCGGAAACATGACGAATACCTTGGCTGGCTCCTGCTTGAAAAGACAAGGGGGGAGGAGAGGGATTCTAAAGTAACCGAGCCTTGGCTGGAAATGCAGCCAGAATTTAGTGTTCCTGGAGCTGGCCCCAGCTGCTCAGACAGGAGCTGCCAGGGGAGCCTTCCCTGGGGGCAGCCCCAGCTCTCTACGCTCTGGAGGAGGAAAAAGCTTTGGTGTCTGTCAAGAACATTATTCAAAAATTCTTGGACACTTCTAAGCCCTTGCTGTGAGCATGGAGATGGGGTGGAGGGAAGCTTTGCCTGGGCTGGGATGGCCCTTGGGTATAGCCCCGGGTTTGAGTGCTGCTATATTCATGGATGTTGCCCCAGAGGTGGGTGTGTGATGCCCGTGTGTGCATGTGCATGTGTCACGTATTCGGGGACCATGAGGCAAGAGAGCACACTTAAGGACATGGCTTTAACTACACTGCCAGCGTTCAGTCTGGGGCCTGCGAATGCCGCGGCTGTGGGCGTCTCCCTTTCTGTTTCCTGGTTTCACTAGCTCCCTGTGTCTCTGGTCTCTCCGTTCATTCTTTGCAGTGGGTCAGGACCCTGCTGGAATGACTCTTGAAGAGTCTGCTCCGCCCACCCTGTCCAGGGGCTCCCAGGAGGGAAAGCCGAGGGTTCTAGGCATTGCCCTCCTGTGTCCTCTGTGTGCCACGCCCACTGCAAGGGGCTCCTGAGTGTCCCGGCTCTCCCGGGAGGTGCCATGGCGGCAGGACCCCATAAGGGACTAGTTCAGCCTTCAAGGAGCTTCAGGCTAGAGATTCTCTTTGTTTTGTTCTTGAGGGTCATGAAGAGATCATTCCAATTACCACCACCAAGAGATTCTGGGAGGCACCAGAACACAGCAGAGGGCCACAGAGAGGCTTCTTCCGCCCAGAGCTCTGTAGGATGAGACCTCAGAAGTGACAGGCTCCGAGCACAGGAGTATCAGAGGCTCAGAGGGGCTGCCTCCCTAAAAAACATTCATCGCGTTAAAATACTCACTGCCTCTCCAAAATCTCAACACTTTAAAGCATTTTTAACGTTTCTTTCTTTCTTTTTTTAAAGGGAAGAAGCACCAGAGGGACTCTCACTGCAAAGAAGACAGACCATTATCACCACTCCTCCCCTCTGTTCCCCCAAAGCCCCCTCCTGACTACAGCGTCAATCTTCCATGCTGGCTGGTAATTAGCTCTCCTCAGGGCAGGGGCACATCACCAGCTCAGGCCTCCATCCAGGGATTTCCTGTCACCAAAGTTGCACTAATGCAAATCCACTTTTCATTAGGAGAAAATAAAACTCACAAGTGACATCAACTGAAAAATGTTCTTTGAGAGCAAGTTATTTCCATTTAAAGCTAAGCACATGACAGCTGGTGACTTTTAATGGAAAGTAAAATTTGCTGGGCTGAATTACTATCAAACCACTTGAGAATTTGTGTTTTTAATTTTCCTTTTTGGAGAAAGGCAGTGCTCTGGAGTCCAGCAGAGCAGATGAGGGATGGAAAGGTCTGGTCTGGTCTCTAATTGCGGCCTCAAAAGACCCTGGACAGTCCTCAGTACAATCACATCCCAAGATTTAGTTACATTAATTCTTTACCCTGTACTTGAAACTCATTTAATAAGCTGGTTAGAAAACAAACTTTCTGTCTCACCATTCATTTGGGCCCCCACAACCAAAACAGTTGAATGTGTACTGAAAACTATCCATATTTTCCCCACTTAATAGAAAATATCTGGTAGAGCAAAACTTGGTGGGCATTTGCTATGGACTGAATGTGCCCCTGCCATTCATACAATGAAGCCCTAATCCCCCAATGTGATGGTATTTATTAGGAGGCACGGCCTCTGGCAGATTTAAATGAGACCATGAAGATGGGGCCTCCATTACTGGGTTACTGTCCTTAAGAGGAAGAGACCAGAGCTCACTCTCCCCACCACATGAGGACACAGTCAGAAGGTGGCTGTCTGCAAGCCAAGAAGAGAGCCCTCACCAAAACAGAATCTGCTGGTATCTTGATGTTGGATTTTTTTAGCCTCCAGGACTGTGAGAAATAAATGTTTGCTGTTTAAACCACCCAGTCTATGGATTTTGTTATAGTATCAGGGGCTGGCTACAACAGAAGCAGGCTAGAAGGAACTCTGTTACCACGAGCTCCAGGGATGAGCTGTCCATACACTTGTGCCACATCAGACATGAAAGAGGAGTGGTGTGAGACTAGCTTTTCTGTGCAACCTGTTTCAGACCAATATGAATTCAGTTCCTCTTATCTTTCAGAATCTTCCAGCACTTCTGGAATCCATATTTGTTGTCTATATGGATAACAGCACCTCTTGAATTTGGGGACAAGGTCAAAGGGTGTCAGGATTTGAAGGGGAAGCCATAAGAATCTTCATAATATAATTGAGATTCAACACTTGCAGATGCAACCCACCCTTGGGGTGATTTTGCAAATGCATGGCTGAGGATATCATGGTTTGCTATATCAAGATTGGATAACCCTAAGTTTACTGGAAGATTAAATTGCAAAAAGTAATGACAAGGTAACTTGTAGTAAGTCATTTTATTTGATGAGAATTAAATTGGATAGGCATGAGTCTGTAAGGAGCCTAGGAGAAGAGAGGTGAAGAGTAAGAATCTAGCTAGTGTCTCCCCGGGGGTGTTCAGTGGATGGTAAAGATGTTCCAGACTCTACCACAATCTAAGCCACACTCCCCTGAAGACTTTTACCCTGATTCCTGCTTAACAAGCAATTTTCTAAATGCTAATTCAGTTTTTCTGAATAGTAATTAGAAAGGTGTGTCTCTGGTTGTACATTACTTCAACTCGCATGCTGGTTTTCCCATCCGTCTACTATGGGAGTTTGGTTGGCCAGAGTCCATTCCTTGAGGCCTGCTCAACATGGTGTGGGCTGATTACAACATGGAGTTTCTGAAACTTGAGAGCTAAGGGCCAGATCTGGACCCAGGCCTGTTCCAAGCCACAGATGCCCTTTGAGGCTCTGCTTGATCGGGCAGCCAGCCATGCAACATCATCGTGTGGCAACCCCACACCCACAGCTGTCAGGGCTCCCACTCACGGACACGTTACTGTGTTTGTACTTTGTCTTTCTTATACAGCTCCTTCCTCCCACTTCTCCTCTCTCAGATTGTGAGATCTTCTGCCGCAGGGTATCGTCTCTCCTCTTCCACACATTACATGTGTAAGGTCTTGACCACACGGACACTCAATCTATTGAATGACTTTACCAGCAAAAGATATTTGAAAAGATGATAGGTGCAAATATAATTTATTTATCTTCTTTGAACTCCAACTGTAAAGTACACAGTTAAAATGGAAGCTAAAATGTTCTGTGGTTTGATCTTCAGTTTCTGTCTAAATTGAACTGACTCTCCATCCCATCCTACTTCCTTAGAGACAGACAAGACACTCCTGTCACCACACCTTCCTGTACTCTGCCCTATGGCTTTGCTTCCATTTAATCTGCCCTCTACTTGCTATTAAGATGTTATTCAGGGATGATTAGAGTTTGCACGTGTTTAAATTTATTTCCAGTTATACAGTTACAGGTAATCATGTTAGCCAGTCACCATTATGGAACTACCCTATAACAAAAAATCTGCTGAACTGGAAAGTGATGATAACAGGCCAGGCACGGTGGTGCACACCTGTAGTCCCTGCCACTCGAGAGGCTGAGGCGAGAGGATTGCTTGAACCTAGGAGTTTGAGTCTGCAGTAAGCTACAATTGTGGCTGTGAACAGCCATGGCATTCCAGCCAGCCGGTGCAACACATCGAGGCCTCGTCTCTTAAAACAAACAAACAAACAAAAACACTGAAAAAGCGAATTCATAGTAACAGCAGCAGCAGGCTTACCACGTGGCCTCAGCAGCCCTGGAAGAAGGAGTGTATGCAGGAAATAAGGAGCTTCAGCCAGAGGCACAAGAGGCAGAATTTTGGTTGCAATGATGGCCAGATGCGTGAGTTTGGGCAAGACCCTTCCACCAAGGCTATTTCCTCATTTATAACAATGCAGATAACAACCCCTATCTCATGGGGCTGGTGTGAGGGTTATGTAGCATGACGTGTCAAATCCACAGCACACGTCCGGCATGTATAGAGCTAGTTAAATGTTAGTTCCTCCTCTCTTTCTAAGTCCAGGACATAAGGGGACGGGATGAGGGAGCTCTTGTGTGAAGGCCCCCTCCAGTATTCCCAGGACTTGACCTCTATGCAAGGGGTCCAAAAGCATCCTAAATTCCCATTCAGGGGCTCTGCTATAGCTTGGCTCTAAGATATCATAGTATAAACACAAAGAAGGAAGAAAAGTCTGTACAATTTATAGAATAAGAAACTCTGAAGTCATGCTTTGCCGTCAGAATCAAACAACTTCTGGCTCTTTTGTTAGGACGTTTGCTTATGTCCAACTTACCTGACAAGGAGCCCCAGAGAGAGACCACACTTCAAACTTGCTTGATTTCACCTTCAGTTGTCTGCCAGTGTCCAACGTTTCACAGAGAAAGAGGAGAGTAGCCACTCTCAATAGCCGGTCCCAGCTGACCAACGGTGCAGAACATTCATGCTGGCGGTTCCCATCTGCGAGTTGCTACAAGCGCCAGGCCTTGTGCTTTGCATCTTCCTTATTCAACCTCACAGTAAACTCAGGAAGGAGGAGCTTGCTTGTGCTGTTTTTGCAGATGAGAGGTAGGCGTGGTGGACAGGAAGAGTTGAGTGATGTGGGCAGCTGAACATGAGGAGGGGGCCAGAGTCCCACTCCTCTCCAAGAAGGGTGCCGTGTCATCAGCGAGGCCCAGGGCATCCACCGGCAGATCAGCTAATCAGCACCCCAATCCCACTGCTTCGCAGAGGGCAGGGCTCCTGGGCACAGGAGACAGAGGAGCCTTCTTCCTTCAAACTGCCTCTCGTTCTTTTCCTACCTGTGCTCCCACTTTGGGACAGACCCCTGCTCTCTCTCTCCCCTGGAGCACAACTGCTTCCGGACTGGTCTCCCAGCTTCCATCTTCCAACTCTTCCTTCTGGCACTTAAAGTCCAGAGCAATTTGGCTCCAACCTACTTTTCCACCTTTATGTGTTGCTACTTCTCAATGTGAGCTCCTCCCAGCCTCAACTATATACTTCTAGTTCTTGCTTGCAATTCTCCTCTGGTCCTAAATCCTACCTACCCAGGAACCTCTCCTATTCCCCCCGCCCTCCTCTGGCCTCTCAGGGCCAAAGTGTTTCTCCTGAATAGGAAGAACTTTCCTAGTCTAGCATGGGCATCCAGTGCATTTATGCAACTCAGGATTGCTTGTGTTCACCACTCTGTTTTGTGTTTGTAGTGAGGCTGTAAACCTCCAGAGACCAGATGCAGCACAGTGCAAGGCCTACTGGGAGGCTCTGTCCCAGGAACAGACATTGAAAAAAAAAAAAGGTTATATTTACATGTTGACAGTGCAAGGATTTCTTCAGCTGGAAATTGTCATTAGCAAGGAAAATTAAAGTAAGAAGCTGCTGGGTTGTTCTTTCTTTCTTTGAGTTTCATAATAAATCACAAAGCCATTTGCTGAGCTTTTGTGCAGCTGGTTCTGAGCACCAAAATTCAAGTTACAGCTCTGAAAGTCAGTGTCCCCCAGGGCTGAGAATGAGACCAGCATTTGAATCCTGGCTCCATCTCCTTACTGGGTGGCTGTAGGCAAATTCTTTAACCTCTCCAAATGTTCTGGTTGGAATACATGAAGAAGTATCTCTACTGTATAGGGTTGTTATAAAGCATAAATTAGATACTATATATAGGCTGGGCGCAGTGGCTCATGCCTGTAATCCCAGCACTTTGGGAGGCCAAGGCGGGTGGATCACGAGGTCAAGAGATGGAGACCATCCTGGCCAACATGGTGAAACCCCTTCTCTACTAAAAATACAGAAATTAGCTGGGTGTGGTGGCACACACCTGTAGTCCCAGCTTCTTGGGAAGCTGAGGCAGAAGAATCACTTGAACCTGGGAGGCGGAGGTTGCAGTGAGCTGAGATTGAGCCACTGCATTCCAGGCTGGGCTACAAGAGTGAAACTCTTCTAAAAAAAAAAAAAAAAAAAAGAGAGAGAGATACTGTGTATAAAAAAAGCTTAGAACCCAAGACATTAGAACCAATGACTATATGATGAATCAAACTGGCTTATTTTCATAAAATACATTGGGAGGTTAGAATGGTATTGGTAGGAGTGTAGTGAGGACCTGAAGTAGGGTGAACAGGAGCACAGCTGGTCGGTTGCCTTTGCTTAGGATGAGTATGGGGTCCGGTGCAGGGACTGGGTGATGGGGAGGTAGTTGTCACTGGACAGGGCAGTGCATTGCTTCTTCCCAGGGATCTCAGGGGACACTATCTGCTAACTGTGAGTTCCTCTCCCCTTCCCCAGAACCTAGAGCAGAGTTCAGCACATACTGGTTTTCACTGAACATTCCCAAGTACTCACTTTCCAAGAATAAAAGAAAGAAGCAGTTCTTTCTAGACTGACTTGCTAAGCAAAAAATGGATAATTAAGATGTTGCAAGGAACTCACTGGCAAAAGTCCAAGGAGCTGCTTTTCTTAAACCCTGCATGGAGGTGCAAGGGGTGACATATTTTGACAGCTATTACATAGCTCAGGGCAGATGGAAGAACAACAAGTACAAAAGAGAACTTGATGCTGGCTTTGGCCAAACAGAACTTTTGGCTTTGTTTGGCAACTGTTTACTGGATACCATAGTAGCATGCTTGCCCTGGTGTGGTGTGAGCTGCCCCTCAGCCAGTGACGGAGAATGAAAATACTTGAGAGTAAAAGCCTAATTATTTTAAAACACATCAAAACAAAAGCAAAGAAGGAAACAATCTGGCTTTAACGTTTATGACATTCCAGAGTCTCTGAAGAAGCTGGTACTGTTAACGAATGGAAGACAGGGCCCCAAGGGAGCGGAGGGTGTGGCTGCTTCCCCAGGGTCTGCTGAGGGGCCAAACTGACCCCAAGACTCAGCGTGTCAGCCACACAGCTGACTTGAGAACCAGCGGGGCCCTGGGTCTGCTTTACCAAAATAAAGGAACAGAATGTTCCTTCTCCAGCAGAGCTGCTGCTGCTGGGGCTCGGGGCAGAGGTGGCTCAGGGCCTCAGAGATGTAAGGACACTGCTTTGCTTTGCCAGGGAACCCTGGCTTGGTTTAGGGGTATTTCATCTTTATGGACTGTGAAGGTCCCATCCGTTCTCTGCTTTAATAAAAATAACATGAGAAATAGCTGTTTCTCTCTCTTGAGACCACGGATCAATATCATCTGACTATAGTTTTAAAAATTAATAAATTGGGTTACACAAGGAGAAATCTATTTCTTTTAAGCTATATTACTCCTTACCAGCACATGTAAAATTCTTAAAGGTGGCTGGCTTTTTTTCCCCTTTCTTTTTCCTCTTTTTCCCTCCTTTTCTCTTCCCTCCCTCTCCGCTCTCCCTTCCTTTTCTCCTTTCTCCTTTTTTTTTCTTCCCTATCCTTCTCCCATTTTTCTTTTTTCTTTCTTAAAAGTCCAGAAGTAAGGCTCTTGTAGGGTTAGCTCAGCAGCTCAAGAAAATCATTATGGACCTTGGTTCTTCCCATCTTTCTCTTCTGTTCTCTGAGGACCAGCTTTGCTCTCAGGTCAGCTTCTCTCTTGGTCATAAGATGGGAGGCCCAGTTCTAGGCATCACACGACAACACCTCAGTTAGTAAAGAAACATCAGTCAAAAAACTGTAGGGGCTGGGTGCGGTGGCTCATGCCTGTAATCCCAGCACACTGGGAGGCTGAGGCGGGTGGATCATCTGAGGTCAGGAGTTCGCAACCAGCCTGGCCAACATGGTGAAACCCTGTCTCTACTAAAAATATAAAAAATTAGATGGGTGTGGTGGTGCATGCTTGTAATCCTAGCTACTCAAGAGGCTGAGGCACAAGAATCACTTGAACCCAGGAGGTGGAGGTTGCAGTGAGCCGAGATTGCACCACTGCACAATTGCCTGGGCAACAAGAGCAAAACTCCATCTCAAAAAAAATGGATTATAGGGAGTGGTGGGGACTACAGTGAACTGGAGAGGGCATGGCCTTACCTAATTCATTCAAATACAAAACAATTTTTTTTCCTGTTGTTTCAGAATATTTTGTTATTATTAGGGAGGGGGAAAGAATTATAGATATTTTCAAATAACCCTTTTGTGAGTAACTGCACTGTTGCAAGCAGTCGAAACATTGTTAATGTTCCAGTTTTGCAGAAGTCCACGTGGAACTTCAGGGGAGGCGAGGTGATCTGCCCTAGATGGAATTGTTACAGGAAAGGGGTCCAGATGCGGACCCCAAGAGTGGGCTCTTGGATCTTGTGCAAGACAGAATTCAGGGCCAGTCCACAGAGTAAAGTGAAAACAAGTTCACTAAGAAATTAGAGGAATAAAGAATGGCTACTCCATAGGCAGAGCAGCCCCAAGGGCCACTGGTTGCCCATTTTTATGATTATTTCTTGATAATATGCTAAACAAGGGGTGGATTATTCATGTCTCCCCTTTTTAGACCATATAGGGTAGCTTCCTAACATTGCCATGGCATTTGTAAACTGTCAGGGCGCTGGTGGGAGTGTAGCAGTGAGGATGGCCAGAGGTCACTCTCACGGCTGTCTTGGTTTTGGTGGCTTTTGGTTGGCTTCTTTACTGCAACCTGTTTTAGCAGCAAGGTCTTTATGACTTGTACCTTGTGCCGACCCCCATCTCATTCTGTGTCTTAGAATGCCTTAACTGTCTGGGAATGTGGCTGCCCAATAGGTCTTAGTCTCATTTTTCCCAGCCCCTCCTCAAGATGGAGTTGCTCTGGTTCAAACATCTCTGATGGGTGTTTATGGGAATAAACACATTGTCAGTCCCAGGCTTGCTCTGCGGCTTCACAGCTGCTCAGGAAACTTGCTGCTGCCCAGGTGAGCTCTATCTCCTTTGCAAGATCCTGAGCTTCCTCAGGGTTGGGTGGTTTCTTCTTTTGTGCCCTCCCATCCCCCCAACTCATTCAATCAATCGATGGGACCCTATCCACATTCATGCATAGCTCAGGATGGATCTCTGATGCTTCCCTTTCTAATCCAATTTCTAATTTCTGTGTTTTAGTAAGACCTCCAGGGATTCTGTTGCCCTCTAAACTTTGAGAACACTGTCCTGAAGTCTCTGTAATGCTTACAGTCCAACCATCTAAATATTGGTTCTCAACCTGAGCTAGATATTCGCGTCGCCTGGGGAACTTTCAAAAGTTATAAATGCCTGGGTCCTAGCCTGGCCTCCCGCCCACAGATTCTGATAGAATTGGTCTGGTGTACAGCTTGACAACTGGGACTTTTAAAAGCTCCCTAGGTGATTCTAAATTGCAGCCAAACTTAAGAACCACTGATCTAAATAAAGTATGAAGGGAGACAACTGCACTGTAATTAAAGATTAAGTAGAAATCCAAAAGTGAGACACACACTGACAAAGAATGAAAAAAAAAAAAGCTAACATGAAAGATGAAACCTCTAACAACAGAAGTGTAAGGGAAGAGAGATTATTTGGTTTAGGCAATACTGCAGATATTTCACTTCCATGTTTAAATGAGCCTGGAAAGTTCATTACCTCCTTCAGGAACAGGTGTATATATTGATGGTTTCTAAATTGCTGTGGGTCAGTGTTACTGGAAAAGTCCTCTTTACTGTTTCAAAATACACAGCTCAGTATGTTATGAAACACTCTCATCATTTGATATGTTCTCTTAACTGTTCTTTTCTCTTTTCTGTGAGGTCAGAAAGAGGGAGTGGGTAAAATAAGCTTGTGCTGTAACAGGGAACCTCAGGTCATTTTCAAACAATAGTAAGATGTGCCCCTGGAAAGTCCCATGACTGTAGAAGCTCTCCTGCTACCAGTTAACTCACAGAACAAAGGGCACTCGGAGACTACTTTAACCAACGTGAACACAGAATAAAAGGCTCTTTTTAGAGAAGGAAAAGCATAGAGACAGAAGTGAGTTCTCCTTCAGGAGGGGAATCAGTTTTAAGTCAAAGTGAGGAAGCACACAGAATGTGTTACTCAAGTGCAGTACACTATTTTGATTTGGAATGAGACAGAACTTACATTAACTGGACCCTAGCAAGTTAGTCTAGAATCAGAGGTCGCAATTCAAATTGCACCAGGCCAACTCTGGATATTTTCTTAGGCTAACTCAAAGATCCAGGGAGATACAACCACACTCAAAAGGGTAGTTATTTCTCTTTTAAAATGGAAATTCTAACCCCACGTTTGTGTGGTAAAGATTTGTTAAAACATCGTTTAGGTTACATAAAGTCATAAAACATGGCTACTAGAGAACTTAATGGCTGGCAGGGTGTTTGTTGATTGCACCTACTGTAAATTGCTTACAAATCTCCAGGTTTCTCTTCCACACTCAATTAAAATGTCAATTTTTCACATTAAAATCTCAGGATAGTTTCTTGCCATAAAAATGACAGCCTGCTTGTTTGTCTTTTTCCCACAAAAGCTTAACACAGATGCCAATGGTTTCTGAACTTAAACTGGATGAAAAGCTTGGGTCTGATAATCAGGCAATAATAAAGCCAATTCAGCAACTGTTACTTCTGGTTTAACTTGGGCTGTGGGCAAATCAGGTGCAAATTTTAGTGTGCACCAGGCCCTGGCCTCAGATTCTGATTTGGCTGGTGGGAGGGCATTCAGAAGTCTGCATTTTATACAAGGCCCTGTGGCTGAAATGCTCCTCTTAATAATAAACAATAGGCTGGGCGCAGTGGCCCATGTGTGTAATCCTGGCACTTTGGAAGGCCAAGGCAGGAGGATTACTTGAGGCCAAGACCAGTCTGGGCATCAGGGCAAGTTCCCGTCTCTGTTAAAAACAAAACAAAACAAAACAAAACAAAACAAAACAAAACAAAACAAAACAAAACAAGGCCGGCGTGGTGGCTCATACTTGTAATTCCAACACTTTGGGAGGTTGAGGCGAGTGGATCACTTGAGGCCAGGAGTTTGACACCAGCCTGGCCAACATGGTGAAACCCTGTCTCTACTAAAAGCGCAGAAAATTAGTCAGGTGTGGTAGCATGCACCTGTAATCCCAGCTACTGGGGAGGCTGAGGCATGAGAACTGCTTGAACCTGGAGATGGAGGTTGCAGTGAGCCGAGATCGCGCCACTGCACTGCAGCCTGGGTGACACAGCGAGATTCTGTTTCAAAACAAAAACAGAAACAAAAAACCTCCCAAAAAACCCAAACAATAACAAATGGGAATTGTTTTACAGGTGGCTTTTCTTCATGTTTTTCTCTCCTTGCCAGTTTGTCCATAAGGAATACGCCTAGTTTATTTCTATATTCAGTTTACAGGTGAAGACACTCCTTAGTTCACTGCGACTTAATTCATAGGTAACTGCAAAGATCTGACTCTTGTGACTAGTTTTATGACTGTTCTGTAACTGTTCCATTTAAAATTTCCCCTTCATTCCTAATTTCACTTCCAGTACCTGATTCCAAGAGCAGCTGGTAGGTTACAGGGTGTGTAACAATGACACTAACTCTCCCTCACGCTAAGTGTTTCTTATGTGCTAGCCCTGCTCTAGGGTTTGAGATTTACGAGCTAGATCAGCCTTACAACTCTATGACATGGGTTCTGACACTGTGCACATTTTATTGATGAGGAAATCGAGAGACCAAGTTAAGTCACCTGCTCCAGGTCATGCAGCTAGTTAAGTGACAGAACCAGCACCTGAACCCAGGTAGCTCAATTCTAGCATCAGAATCCTTATTCCTTGCTCTATACACATACAGGATTTCCCGCATACCGCCCAGATGTTCTTTGGCATGCACCTTACCAGTTTATACCCTCACCTGAGTGCATGAGGGTTCGTTTCCCCACACAATAACTGGGATTAACTGGCTATTTTTCATCACTTTGATAGCTAAACATGACAGCTCTCAGCTTGCGCCCCTCTCTACTAGTGAGGTCGAGCATTTTTTCATGATTTAGACTTCTCTCCATAAATTATCTATGCATGTCCTTTAGCCCAGTTTTCTATTAAATATATTTAGCAAAAATGTCCTGTATCTTCTTGACATTAATCTTTTGCTCTTATAAACTCCAAAAATTTTCTTCCAAATTTTCACCAGTCTGTTAACTTTGTGTTGTTAATTGAACAGAAACTCTGTTTTTTGTATTTATGGAAGGGCTTTGAGGGATTTAATGTCTTTCCTGTTCAGGTTCACAGAGATTTCCTTTTGCTGTCTTTGTAGCTTTACCCTTAACAATCCAATCAGGTCTTTACATTTCTCCATATCCTCACCACACAGTTATTTATTAAGCATTTTTTTTACATGTATTTATTGGCAATCTTCTTCAGAGAAATGTGTACTGAAGTCCTTTGCCCATTTCTGAATTATGTTGCTGAGTTTCAGTTCTTGATTCATTCTGGATATTAGTCCCTTATCAGATAGATAATTTGCATATACTTTTTCCCATTCTGTGGGTTGCCTTCTGTTTATATTGTCTTTTGACACACATCTTAAATTTCCATTAAGTCCAATTTGTTTTTCCCTTTGTTGCCTGTGCCATTAGTGTCTTATCTGTGAAATCACTGCCAAATTCAATGATGTGAAGCTTTTGCCTTATGTTACCTTCAGTAAGACTTACAGGCTTAGGTCTTAAGGTCTTTGTTTCATTTTGAGTTAATTTTTGTATACAGTGTTAGGTGAGGATCCAAATTCACTCTTTTGCATGTGGATATACAGTTCCCTAGTGCCATCTGAAAAGACTCCTTTCCTTATGGGTGCCTTGGCATCCCGTCAAAAATCACTTGACCATTTATGGTTTATTCTGGGCTCTCTATTCCGTTGGTTTATGTTTTTATGCTACTACCACAGTGCTTTGATTACTGTAGCTTTGTAGTAAGTTTTCAAATCAGGAAAAAAAGTCTTCCAGCTTTGTTCTTTTTCAAGATGTTTTGGTTATTAGGGGTCCCTTGAGATTCCATATTAATTTTAGAATGAGATTTTCTATTTCTGTAAAAAATACCATAATAGGGATTGCATTGAATCTATATATTGATTTGGGTAGTAGTCACATCTTAACAATATTGTCTTTCAATCCAGGAGCAGGGGATGTGTTTCATTTGTCTTTTTTTTCAGCCATGTTTTATAGTTTTCGTTGCACAAATCTTTCACCTCCTTGGTTAAGTTAGTTTCTATTTTATTCTTGATGCTTTTGTAAATGGAACTGTGTAATTTTCAGATTGCTCATTGTTAGTATACAGAAATGTGACTGATTTTTGTGTTGACTTTGTATCCTGCTACTTTGCTGGATTCATTTATTTATTCTAAGAGTCTATGTGTAACCTTTAGGGTTTTCTACACAATTGTTATCATCTGTGAACAGAGATAATTTTATCTGTTCCTTTCTAATTCTGGCTAGAACTTCCAGTACTATGTTGAATAGAAGTAGTGAAAATGTACATTCTTGCCTTGCTCTTGATCTCAGAGGAAAAGCTTTCAGTCTTTCACCATTCAGTATACTTTCTGTGGGTTTTCCATATACGGCTATTGTTATGTTGAGGTAGAGTCTATTAGCTTATTATTATTTCTTGTCATGGAAGGGTGTTGAATTTTGTCAAATGCTTTTTCTGCATCAATTGAGATTTTCATCTTCATTCAGTTAATATGGTGTATTACACTGATTTTCATGTTGAACCATCCTTGCATTTCAGGAATAAATCCCACTCAGTCATGTTATATAATCCTTGTAATATGCTGCTGAAATTCTAGTGTTTTGTTGAGGATTTCTGCATAAACTACTCATAATAAATACTGGTCTGTAGTTTTCTTGTAGTGTCTGTGCCTGACTTTGGTATCAGGACAATGCTAGCCTCACAGAATGAATTAGGAAGTGTTCCCTCAGCTTTCCTTTTCTGGAAAAATTTGAGGATTGGTATTAGTTTGTTTTTAAATGTTTGGTATCATTCACCAGTGAAGCCATGAGGTTCACGGTCTTTTTTGGGAGGTTTCTGATTACTGATCTTTACTAGTTACAGGTCTATTCAGATGTTCTTTATGATTTAGTCTTGGTAGGTTTCGAGTTTCTAGAAATTTGTCCATTTTCTAGGTTATTCAATTTGTTGGCATATATTTGTTCATAGTATTCTCTTATAATTTTTACAGCTAATTTGATCAAATAAAAAATAATGTGACCAATGCATCACAAGTCTATGTGGAGTAAGGACTGTTATTTTCATGCTTTTTGCTCTGACAGTACTAGAGTATATGTAAAGTCTTGGGTTGAGCAAAGGTTTGAGGGAGGCAAAAAATCAAAAATCTTTAGAACTTGAGACTGAAAGAAACTAGGCGAGGATTACAGGAATTGAGTCAAAGATAAACGTTATTATTGAATTTGGAGATGGGAATTTGACAGGCGGGACATGCATTTTTTTACTCTATAGTTTTCTATAATTGAACTTTTTATAATGTGGGTATAATACTGTTACAATAACAAAAATAGCTTCTGTTTAATTAAAGCTCAGATTAGTTAAATAAATAATCCAGCCTGATGTATTGATAGTCTATTTTGTCCTACTGCTATTGGGATTATCCTTTCAGATTTGGAACAACCATACAGAGGTAGACAAACATTTCTGCAGGTCTGTGTTCATTTAGAATGTCCCTCGCAAGTCTACTTTAAGTTGAAATATGTAGCTTTTAACTCAACAAATACTTGAAGAATAATACATTATGATCCAGGCCATGAATATATGCCCAAGCTATTAATTCATCCCCTCTGGCCAGTAGGCTAAACTTCTGTAAGGAAGGTTAACTTCTGGCTGGGGACAGTGGTTCACAGGTATAATCCCAGTACTTTGGGAGGCTGAGGCGGGTGGATCACGAGGTCAGGAGTTTGAGACCAGTCTGGTCAAGATGGTGAAACCCTACCTCTACTAAAAATACAAAAATTAGCCAGGCATGGTGGCGGGTGTCTGTAATCCTGGCTACTCAGGAGGCTGAGGCAGGAGAATCGCATGAACCTGGGAGGCGAAGGTTGCAGTGAGCTGAGATTGCACCACTGCATTCTAACCGGGGTTAAAGAGCAACACCATACCGCCACAAAAAAAAAAAAAAAAAAAAAGATTAACTTCAGGAAAGAGTTAAAGTCCCTTGCCAAAACAAACTGAACTCTTTCCTACAACCAATCTCAATATACATAACTTATGAGATATAGTAAGGCACTCATATAGAGCAGGATTTCACAAGCTTGGCATTATTGACATTTTGGAACAGATACTTCTTTGTTGAGGGGGCTGGCCTATACACCGTAGGATGTTTACCAGCATCCCTCACCTCTCTACCTGCAGATGCCAGAATAACTCTCTCCCAGTTGTGACAACCAAAAATGTCTCTAGACTCTGACAATTATCTCCTGGTTGACAAATTTGCTTCCACTTGAGAATCAGTGATACAGACTAAGAAACTTAATTACACACAGATACTCTAAATTTTGCAATAACCCTGTGATCCACTATTTTATTTAGTTTTGACTGTAAGTGGTGGCTGAGAGCAAATGGCCACTTATATTCTGCCTAAGAATATAAACATACTTCACACAAAAAAAGCAGAAATTTAAGTTGATGATTAGCTGGCCTAAAAATACAATAAAGATTATACTTGGGCTACATTATAACATGCTTAGGGTTCATTCTAGGGCTGTGTTATATTCTGAGGTTTTCTGAGGAGACTGGGTAATTAAGTTCTTTGGCATTCTACCACTGCTTCTAATCCAATATTGAACTGGAGTCCTAGCCAAGTAAGGATAAGACAAGAAAAAAAAAGGTACAAAGGTTGGAAAGGAAGAAACAACCATTCTTATTTGCTGCTAATATAATTCCAAAAGACCTCTGGACAAACCATTAGAACTAGGTAAGAGAGTTCAACAAGGTCGCTAGATGGAAGGATCAACATAAAGGCCAATAGCATTCCTATACACAATAATCAATGAGAAAATATAACAAAAAAGTCATATTCATAGTAGAAAAACTAATTTACCTAGATATAAACTAATAAAAAATGCAAGAGACTACTAGGGAGAAAACTGTAAAACATTACTGAAGGACATTAAAAGACCTAAATAAAAGGAGACACATTTCATGTTTACAGATAAAAGGAGTAAACTTTTCAAAACTGTTCTCAAATTAACCTATAAATCCAAAGTAATTTCAATAAAAATAACAACAGTGTTTTCACGGAACATAGAAAAATTGATCTCAGAATTTATACCAAAGACAAAGTCAAGAAAAGCCAAGGTAATTTTGAAGAACATAAAATCACCTCACCAGATATCAACTTCTACAGCTATATAGTAATGGTGACAATATGGTGTTGGTTAGGACAAACAACTATTGAAATAGGAAAGGGGACCTAGGAAATTCTGCATATGTAGGAAACTGATGTATGTCAAACGTGGTATGACACAAGGTAAAGACAGGTTCATCCCATCAAAGAAGTGTCATTCTCCTCTTTTGGTTAAAGTAAAGAGACAGTGGGAAATTTCAAAGGCCACTACAGAGGTGAGAAAACTGCTGAAAACTGAATTACGGTTTGCCAAAATATTGGGCTTGTCCTGGCTGGGGGTTCCTAAACCATTTAGAGGCTGCGCTAATGTGGAATTCTTAGAGCATACCCAACACCCAGCCAATAACCTAACGGAGACGCAACACAGGTATTCCTGTACTTCTTCCAATTTAAAGCTCCTTGGGCTGGAAGATGGACTGTTTTCAGAAATGGTAAAAAGAAATAAATGTTATGTATGAGCAAAGAGAGCCTGTTTGGGGATTAATCCTATTGTATCACATGCTCAGAGTGAGAGTTGTAGTTGGAAATATTATGCCCTTACTCTCTATTCCCTACAACTCCATTTGTCTACATGCCAGGTAGCACATTCTTGCCTTGGGCTAGAGAAGAGCGACCAAAGGTTTTTTCAGAGCTTTCCCTGTATCAGCAATAGCCTTGTTGATTACTTTAGAAAGGGGAAAAAAATCAACTTAAAGTTTATTTGCACCTTAAAAGTTAATGATAAAAATGCAAATACAGTAACAAAAACATCCTCACACAATCTCTAATTTTAAGTAATTTATTTCAATAGAAATATTTCAGAAAACTGTATTTAAACTCATTTTAAGTTAGCTTATGCAGACACACTGAAGATCGCACACTCACATTTGCATATTAAACAGAAACAAAAAGTGAGAGAGGAACCAAGCTGCACATCACTCAAGGAGGTCATAGTGCAATCGAGTGCTTCATCATTAGAGTACCTCAAAGTTAATTGGGATAAAGAATAAAAACGGCTTGTGTTTTCAGATATATTATTATCATTGGGTACCTGTCCCTACAGATGTTTGATCTCCTTTAGATTATGTTGTCAACCAGTTCCCCACCCCCTCGCCACACACATGTACTTCAGTAGGATGTAAAACAATGAATTTGTCAGTCATCAAGGTACAGAAACTCTTGAGAGTCTGCTGACTTACTATCAGCTGTTTCACCATACCTATTAAATCAGCAATTATTGGACTATATATGTGAATAGTTCTAGTAGGTGATATCTTCAGGGGGAACAATATTTGTTATCTGGTATCTAAAGCACAGCGAATACTTACGGAGTTTCTGCTTTTCTATTAAGAAAAAAAAGAGCTCAATCCCAAAACATTCTAATTATGTATTCTTTTAATCCCACCATCACTTCTGTAGTACAAATGGCCAGTGTCAAAATTTAAATTTTGCTAATAATCTTCAAGGACCAGTTAACTGTTTCATTTGGCTTGAATGACTATGTCTCCTTGCCTACTCTGGAACATACTAGCCCTTTAAAAAAAATGTGAAAAGAAGATCTTGACTCAGGTTAACATCCAGTAGCTCCAGGTCTTCCAATAATCTGAGAGAAGCAAAATAGCGCCAAGCTTTGCTTTCACTGAGAAAACTAGTTTAGTCTCTTAACTTCCCTTTAATTTACATAGTAGAGATAGTTTTACTTTCTTGCATATTTTCAAGAAAATAATAACTGGCAGGTTAAGTGACTACTTGTTTGTTCTGAGTGTTACTTAAATATAAAAATAAATGGAAATAAATCTCATTTCTGGACAAAGGGACTTTCATTACAAGATTTCAGTACATTTAACAAAACCCAAACAAGTATTTCTGATTGTATCTTATTATTTTAGGGCTTTTCCAAAAGGCCTTACAATTAAATGTATGCTCAAAACATCAACAACAAAATAAAAATGAACTTGGCTGAACAGTGTGCTTCAAATTTGTTTTTAAGAGTGCATATCTAAGGTTGATTTGGGTGGGTTTACTTTAAATCTCCTACTCTAAAAGGATAGAAGCAGGGAGGGAGCTTGTTTAAAAAGACTCAAAAACCAAGGAGGACTGCAACAATTACCTACAGAGGTTTCTGCAATAAGACTTTGTTAGACTGGGAGTGACAAAGATTAAGCTGGTGGAGAGAGGGATAGCACACACTCCTGAAATAAGAGGAGCAAGAGGGCACATGATTATTGTCATATTTGATGCCCTAAAATTGCTCTTCAAATAATAAGGCACTGACCAAATTTTCCCCATATTATAACTTGAGACACAGGTGTAATCAAATTGTTTACAATAAGCAAAAGAGTTTTTATGCATGGATCTCTTTCATTAGAACCCTCCAAATAAGGGGAACAAAATGTCATTTTAGACACGAGCCATTTTTAGGGGATCAAAATCAAAGGTACTTAAATCATTTTGAAAAGGTTCACATGGAAAGTAATATATCATCAATGTGATTAAAAAGCAATTATTCGTATCTCAAAGCTTAGAAAAAACAGAATACCATTCGGGCTGTAAAATAATAAATTTACTATTTTGAAAGAAATAATACAAAAAAGAGAGGGAAAATAAAAGCAAACCCTAAAAGGTCACTAAAGAAGTCAGACCAACCTCATCACTTGCTTTATATCATCTATTCATGCAACAGCAGTACTATTATTCCACCTGGAAGCAGTTAAATTCATCTTCATTTTCAAAAAGGGATCCAATTATTTCAAAAGCCTTTGAAGCAGAGGATTTACTTTATTAAAGATTATCTTCTGTTAGGCAACATTGGTACCCCTTGTTTGCAGAAGATGATTACGTGGTGGTTTAAAAACTGGTTGGAAAGGAATGTGCCTCAAAAAAACAGGAAGGATACCAATACTAGATATATTCATTTAAAAGGCCAATGGACTAAGCCTATTACTATTGATTTTCAATTAGTATGATGCCCTATAGTTTTGTTTTCAGTAGTAAAGGTATACAGCTTACGTATTAACCTCAAAAAGAAATAAAAGACTTATGCTCAAGTCACTTGGCCAAAAGATCAACAGGCTGCTCTTTGAGGGCCCCAGTTTAAGCTAATAAGGAACGCTAGAGTCTGTAAACGTGCTTTCCATTCTTTTTTTCCTCCTGTACCAATAAATAGTGCCTCTTAGGCTCCTCATAAATCTTCTAAAAGAGGAATAAAGCCACTTATACAAACTCTGCGGTTGTAAACACCCTGACTCTTGATATACAGAAAGATCCAATACCAACACAGTCCACACAGAAGGTAGTGCAATAGTTATATGGCATTTTCCACACAGAAAAATTATTTGTCATTGAAGCACATGCCTAGAAAGAAAAAAATACTTAAACTCAAATTGTTTGGATCCCTTTTTGTACTGTTTACCCAAATAATATTTACATAGTGAAGAAAACAAAATAGGAAGGTGTGTTTGATCAGTTCTTGTTCAATTCTTACCGTCTGGGGGTAAAAATCATATTCTGAAAAACAAGCAAATCCTGAGCAGAGGGTGCATGAGGCCAAAAATAGTGCTCTGGAAGGTCATTCTGTAGTTATTTTTATAGTTGTAATTTTAAAGCTGACATTTTACTTCCATATGAAAAATAAACCTCCATGTTCAAATAAATTGTTAAATGAGATTGCCTCAAATTGACTAGTATGTACTACTACAACAGGTCATATAACATGCCAATCATTATGCTTATCATAAACAGGCTTAAATTTAAATTATAACTGAATTTCTAAGTGAGTTCTTGGCTAAGGGCCAAACAACTGAACTTAATGCTGATGAATATTTTGGGCTTTTGAGTCATTTATTTACAGGTGAGGGCAGGCTTAAGAAGAAGATTCATCTTCCCACAAATGAACTACCTAAATATTTAATATATTTTAGTGATATATTTTTTTGAATTATGAGACATTATTTGGTGAATTACAGATAAGAAAATTCACCTGCACTATTTTAATTCACTTTGTTTTCAATTTGCTTGAAATGCTAAAATAATCTTAAGCAATGACTAATTTTTTGGATGAATAAATTTTAAAGACAGAAAAACAACAAGGACTTCTGTACTGTTATGTAAAGAGGGTTAGTCAGTCAGAGGCCACAAGGCTACCTACTATTAACCAAATTTGAACACTATCTTACTCTATGTTCAGAGCTGAAAATATCAAACACATCTTCCAGCTTAGCTGTCTCCCTTTGGCAAAACTATGTGATGTCAGGCTCTGACTTGTAGTTGCATATTTCCGCAGATATGGTTAACCTACAATATGTCTACTTTAGCTTATTTATGACAAACAAATGAAATAAAAAAAAATCCACAGGGTTTCCATTCACAATACTTTTTAAAAAAGCACATACACTGTTAAAAACGCTGTTTCTGAAGAGAAATAAACAAATCAAGAAATTTAAAAAAATGCAAAACAAAAGTAAGATGTGCAAGGTCTATGTAGTAATACTGCTGGCTATGCAGATGGTATCTTTCTATGTACCCAACATGGGTTACGGTCAATTGAAAAATCCTTCAGCACAGGAAACTTTTGCCTTCTCCAGCCTATGTCACTAAATCCCAGAAATAATGGTATTTCTGTGATATAAGAAGCATATTTGAACTCTGAACATCTTTTCCAAACATAATTAAATTAAAAAACACTCAAAAAAGCTCTTCTCTTTTCCTTTGGATAGACTTTAGGCTAATTATTGTATAAGCAATATTTTCTATTTAAGTTTCATGGACTGAAGGGCAAAATACTTAGAATAAAAAAGTACAAAATTCTCTAAGAATATGAATGTGAGAAATTTTATGTGAGGCCCAAAATAACAAGTCTATTAGTAGACACCGGTCACAAAGCATTATTTTACTCTGGGCCACTGCTAAAATCTATGATGTCTCAAGAGTTTATATCATTCGACTCGTAGCCTTTGTTCGAGTGCCATTTCTTGTTAAAATTCTAAGGCATCTCACCTTCAATTTTTCTTTTTTTATAATTCAACATTTATTTTACAAATTAAATGCATTATTGCATAGAAGAGTTCCCAAAAAACTGCTTGGTCAACTACTGACAAAATATGGTTTCATGTCAGAGATCTACAGTAACTTTTCAGAAAAATGTTTTGGTATGTTTATGGTAAATCATGTAGGAATTATAAAGTTTAAGATACTTAAAATTTCCAGAATCTGATATTTTCACCTTTATCCCTCTTAAAATTATTTCGTATGTCCTATAACAAAATACATATGTACATCTATATGTGTTACCCTTTAAACAAATACAATCCTGAATCTCATTCATATTGAACAAAAACAGAGAAAATGAATCATAAAAAAATAGCTCTGGCATGATGCACATTAAACATCGTAAAGGAAAATATCCCGACAAAATATCAATGTGTCTTGATGACAAAAACCACCTGTGACTGGGAAAAGGGAAAATCCAAATTAACCTGGGAAAAGATCTAATTATTGTAAAATCTCAGAAAAGTTTAGGTTGGGATTATAGTTCTTTACTTTAGCAGATCTGTGGTCCAACAATGAATTCATATAGAAAGCTAAACTTTAACCCTAGTTAGAAACAACCATGTTTTCTGGAATCTACTTTAAAAAAAAAAAAAAAAGTGTCTGGCAAATGAACACTCAGCCTTTGTAACTCCTGCAGGAAATTATATTCCTCTTACAGTACTACATTTCAGAAGTTTAGTGTTTAAAAAATTCTCCCCTCATCCAAAACAAAACACCCCTACCCAATCCCAAACAAATCCAACAACTCACATGACTAACATTTCTCATTCCTACACTCTTGCTGTGAGAAAGCCAGTGAGATTGCAGACTATGAGAGGGAGAACCTTGCAGGTGGGCTGCTGGTACAATCCCTGCTAAGTCTCTTCACCTCTGTTCCAAACCAGCTCCTGATGTAGTTCACAAGAATATGTTTTTCCTTTCTAAAGCATATCTAAAAAAGGCAATTCCCCCCTCTAAAATTATTACAAAGTTAAAAGAAATGCAAATTAGCTACAATCTATTCCAAGCACAGCACCGCCAGAAGATTCACACACACTATTTGGTGTTCATGTTGGTTTTCCTTTCATTCTTTTAAGGCAGTGGTTTCCACAGGTCAGTTCTGAGATAAGAAGCATGGTTCATGGCAGTTTGTTTTGCAACTCCAATTTGTTCTCTGGGAATATCTCAATTCATTCCCTGAAATTAGTGCTTTTTTGGTTCAGAACTCCAAAGACTGAGACAGAGCCTCTGGGCTCTTCCTGGCACAGGATGGTTTATAGCTGGCGCTCTTTTATCAGGTCCCCATGCTCACATAGGAGCAATAGTTCACCTCTCTTTTTTTCTCAGGCTTTTACTCAAAAGTCATCAAGTTTGTAGGAACCTAAAAAATATAAGCATTACATACTGAGTTCAAAAGTTGTTTTTCAAAGGAGTATTTCTTATATTTCCTTGTTATTCAGGCAAGCCCAAACCTATCTAAATATCTTTTAAAAGGAATTTGACATAAGGAGCTTCGGTAGTTTATGAATAATATGCTAGAACATTTTAGAGAGAAAAATCACCGAAATGAGTTAATACTCTTTTTCTAGTAAAATGACACCTATACAGGAGAAGGGGCAGAGACAGTGTCTTTCTTGTCTAACACAGGGGGCCCAGTGATGCTGAGCAAGAGTAAGTATGACTCTGGTTGGGTGAGATTCCCGAAACACCTGCTTGTATTTATTTATTTTCTCATTATATATCACAAAAAATCCTAGGCGCACATTTTAAAAATCAGCACAAACAATTTTATAACAAACATTACTAAAAATTTATTTGTAAAATCATGATGAAAGTAAGTACAGAAAAACAACATCCTTATTAGATACATTGTGTTTGGACACATTGTGACTCTGGAAAATCAATAGGTTATATAATATAGTTCTCTGCCTAAAGATTGGAGATTTTATTTGCTTTCTTTTTGAAATCCAATAATAATTCTCTAAAATAGGATTTTTACCTTGAAAAATTAGTTGATGAGTCTTCTAATCAAATAACTAAAGAGATTTTCACCACATTAAAAGAAATCCTCAGAACCAGTTTTCCAAAGTTGTACTGGTAGAGATATTCATATGTCAGTGGTCTTTTCTGTCTTTAAGACAGTTTAACAGCTCTCACACTTTAGCAACCTCTCTCTGAAACCTATTATACTAAAAAACATGAATATCTTATAAGTGTCAGCTTCTGAATAAAAAATTCTGTTGGACAATATAATCATAACTGAATTATAAATCAGATAGAACACAAATGCTCAAGTGCTTAAAGTATAAAATTTCAGGTCTGATTATAAGAAACCCATATTTAAGTGAAGTAGAAGCTTCATTTCTTTTTAAGTTGTCTGAATGTGGTTTAAGGTATTTTGCATGTGAGTCAGAGTTTTCTACTAAAACTTTCACAGGTTCTACTTAGAAATTTGCCACTATCCTAATTGTTGCAAGTACAGAAACAAATATTTATACACATCTGGTTGACTTGTTCCATAGAAATATTAATACAGTAAAATAAATTGAACTTTTAAGCTGGTATGTACATGTTGTTTAGATTCATCTTGGAATCTGAGACTAAAAAAAAAAAGAGACATAATACCTTAAATTACATTTAAAGAAAATGTATAGCAAAGAAATGAATCGTGAAAGGCTGAGTCTAGACAAAGCTAGATCTGTTTCTTTCATTCTGTCCTGGACACTAACTTGACAAAGCAAAAAAATAATTTTGCTCTATGCCATTTCATGTCTTTTATGGAGGTTGCTAAAAATGGTACTAAATACTGTTAGTGTTTCACATATATTTGAAACAATAAAAACTATGAGAGAACAAAGCCCACCCTAACAATATTTTAAAAAATGTCCCACTCTCATCACAAACCACTGGGATCCTAGTGGCAGGAGATCCCATGATCCTCCTGGATATTTGAGTTGCCAGCGGTTTGGAACTACCCGGAGAGCTGGCAGAGACACGGCTTAGCTCTACACTGAGCCCGGGAGGTATGATGTGGGGAAAGATGCAAAGGAACAAGGCCACAGACGCCCACTCACCAAAGCTCTTCATACTCCTCTAGGTGGCTTTGACCTTTGTTAACTGCTATATCTGGAGAGAGCAGGGCTGTCTTTCCCATGGGACTAGGGTGAGTCTGAGCTGCATGTCCCATTGTCTGGTTGCCCCTTCCAAGGTCTGTGCCTGGCCACTCCCATGGGAGCAGGCATAGTGTAGCTTCCATTATTCTGCTGGAATGCGTTTGCGGGCGACAGTCACCATAGTGTGTTTACCAGTGGCCCCCACTAACCTGGTAGAACACATTCACCAGTGACCCCTGATGAAGTGCTTTTGGCAGTAGCCCCTGATGGAGAGGTTTCGCCAGCAGCCTGAGAGCACCTTGGTCCACCCAGTGCAGCTGGTGGTCGACCGCAAGAGGCCAGAGGAAAAAGCCAGAGGCCCGGTCCCAGCCCCTTGTGAGTTACGGCACACAGCCCAGGAGTGCCAAGCTGAACCTTGGCTTTCTGAAAGCATACAGAAATGAAGCCAATTGACTATACCTAACTCACACCACAGTCAAACCCTGAGGAAAACAAAGAACATAAAAACAAAAAGCACCATGCAAAAGTCAGCAACTTCAAAGGATAATGCAACACCAGTCCTCACAGACAAGAAAAAACCAGTGCCAGAACTCTAGCAACTCTGAAAACCAGAGTGTCTTCTTACCTCTGAACAACCACAATAGTTTCCCAGCAATGGTTCTTAAACAGACTGAAATAACTGAAATGATAGACATGGGATTTAGAATCTGAACAGCAAAGAAGCTCAGTGAGATACAGGAAAAAGTGGAAACCCAATCTAAAGAAAACAGTAAAACAATTCAAGAGTTCAAACACAACACAGCCATTTTAAGAAAGAACCAAATTGAATCTCTAGAATTTAAAAATTCACTCTAGGAATTCTTTTCTTTCTTTTTGAGATGAAGTCTCGCTCTGTCGCCCAGGCTGGAGTGCAGTGGCACGACCCTGGCTCACTGTAACTTCCACTCCTGGGTTCAAGTGATTCTCTTGCTTCAGCCTCCCTAGTAGCTGGGACTACAGGCAAGCACCAACATGCCCGGCTAATTTTTGTATTATTAGTAGAGATGGGGGTTTTACCATGTTGGCCAGGCTGGTCTCAAACTCCTGACCTCAAGTGATCTGCCTGCCTCGGCCTTCCAAAGTGTTGGGATTATAGGTGTGAGCCACTAGTCCCAACCTAGGAATTTCATAACACAATTGGAAACATTAACAACAGAATAGACCAAACCAAGAGAGCACGCCTTTGAATTAACAGAGATAATAATAAAGAAAAAATTTTTTTAAATGAGCAAAACCTTTGATAAATATGGGATTATGTAGAGACCAAGCCTATGACTCACTGGTGTTACTGCAAGAAAAGGAGAGAAAGCAACTTGGAAAACATATTTGAGGATACAATCCATAAAAACTATCCCAATCTTGCTACAGAAGTTGATGCGCAAACTCAAGAAATTCAGAGACTCCCCACAAGATACTATGCAAGATGACCATTCCCAAGAGACCTAATCATCAGATTCTCCAAGTCTATGCAAAAGAAAAAAACCTTAAATGTAGCTAGAGAAAAGGGGCAGCACTTACAAAGGGAACCCCATCAGGCTAACAGTGGACCTTAAAGCCAGAAGAGGCTCGAGGCCTATTCTAAGCATGCTTAAAGAAAAAAAAATTCCAACCAAGAATTTCATGCCTCACCAAACTAAGTAAGCTTCATAAGTGAAGGAGACGAAAATCTTCTTGAGACAAGCAAAGACTAAGAAATTCACTATCATCAGACTTGCCTTACAGGAAGTCATTTAAGGAGTGCTACATGTGGAAATGAAAGAAAAATACCTGCTACCACAAAAACATACTTAAGTATACAGTCCACTGATACTATAAAGCAACTATACAATGAAGTATACATAGCAAGCAGCTAACAACATGATGACAGTATTAAATCCTCACACGTCAATAGTAACCTTGAATGTAAATGGGCTATAAAAGGCAAAGTGGCAGGCTGGACAAAGAAGCAAGACTCAACTAACTGTTGTCTTCAAGAGAACCATCTCACATGTAACAACATAAAAAGGACAAAGAAGGGCATTACATAATGATGAAGGATTCAAGGATTCAATTCACTCGGAAGACTTAACTATCCCAAAGATACGTGCACCCAACAGTGGAGCATCTAGATTCAGAAAACAAGTTCTTAGAGACCTACAAAGAGACTTACATAACTGCCCAATGGAAGACTTCAACATCCCACTGATAGTGTCAGGCAGATCAGTGAGGCAGAAAACTAACAAAAATATTCTGGACTTAAACTCAACATTTGACAACATCCAACAACACAAGAATTTACATTCTTCTCACTGGCAGAAGACACATTCTCTGAGATCAACCACATGCTTGGCCATAAAGCAAGTGCCAACAAATGAAAAAATACTGAAATCATACCAATCATACCCTCAGACTACAGTCCAATAAAACTAGAAATCAATAACAAGAAGTTTCTCAAAACCATACAATTACATGGAAATTAAACAACTTTCTTCCAAATGACTTTTGGGTAAAGAATGAAATTAAGACAAAAATCAAAAAACGATTTAAAACTAATGAAAACAGGGACACAACATACCATACTGAATACCTATGTCAAGAAGTTAGAAAGAGCTCAAATTAACAACCTAACATGACACCTGGAGGAACTAGAAAAACAAAAAGAAACCAACCCCAGAGCTAGCAGAAAAAAAGAAATAACCAAAATCAGAGCAGAAGTGAATGAAATGGAGATGTGAAAATGCATACAAAAGTTGTATTTTTGTATGAAAATACAAAATGAAACCAAAAATTGGTTCTTTGAAAGAATAAACAAGATTCACAGACTGGTAGCTAGATTAACAAAGAAAATGAGATAAAAGATCTAAACAATCCCAATCACAAATTACAAAGGTGACATACAACTGACTCCACAGAAATACAGAAAATTCTTAGAGACTAACACTTATAGGCACACAAACTAAAAAACCTAAAATAAATGAATAAATTCTTAGAAACACACAACCTCTGAAGATTGAATGAGGAAGAAACTGAAACCCTTGAGAGATCAATAATGAGTTCCAAAACTGTATTAGTAATAAACAACCTACCAACCCCAAAAAGCCTTAGACCAGACGGATTTCACAGTTGAATTCTACCAGATGTACAAAAAAGAGCTAGTACCAATCCTACTAAAACTATTCCGAATAATCGAGGAAGAAAAGACTCCTTCCTAACTCATTCCATGAAGCCAACATCACTCTGATACTAAAAACTAGCAGAGACACAATGAAAAAATAGAACTAGAGGTCAATACACCTGATGAACACAGACACAAAAATCCCCAACAAAATATTAGCAAACTGAATCCAGCAGCATATCAGAAAGTTAATTCACCACAATCAAGTAGACTTTATTCCTGAGATGCAAGATGTGATTCATCACATAAACAGAATTAAAAACAGAAAACCATACAATCATCTCAAAAGATGCAAAAAAGGCTTTTGATAAAATTCAACATCCTTTCATATTAAAAGCACTCAACAAATTAGGCACTGAAAGAACATATCTCAAAATAGTAAGAGTCATCTATGGCAAACCCACAGCAGCATCACTCTGAATGGGCAAAAGTTGGAAGTATTCCCTTATAGAACTGGAACAAGACAAGGATAGATGTCCGCTCTCACCACTTCCATTCAACATAGTACTGAAAGTCCTAGCCAGGGCAATCAGACAAGAGAAAGAAATAAAAGGCATCCAAATAGAAAGGGGAAGTCAAACTCTCTTCTCTTCAGACTATATGATGTTACATCTAGAAAATCCCATAGTCTCTGCTCCAAAGCTCTTAGATCTGATAAACAAGTTCAGCAAAGTCTCAGGACACAAAATCAGTGTCTAAAAATCAACAGCATTTCTATACACCAAAAGCATTTGAACTGAGAGTCAAATCAAGAACACAATTCCATTTACAGTAGCTGCAAAAAGAAAAACATATCTAGGGATACGGCTAACTCAGGAGATGAAAGATCTCTACAATGAGAATCACAAAACATTGCTCAAAGAAATCAGAGATGACACAAACAAATAGAAAAGCATTCCATTCTCATGGATTGGAAGAATCAATACTGTTAAATGTCTATATTGTCCAAAGCAATCTACGAATTTGATGCTATTCCTGTCAAACTACCAATTACACTCTTCAAAGAATTAGAAAAAAAATTCTAAAATTCATATGGAACAACAACAAAAAGAGCCCTAATAACCAAAGCAATTCTAAGCAAAAAGAACAAAGCTAGAGGCATCATATTATCTGACTTCAAACTATACTACAAGATTACAGTAACCAAAATAGCATGGTACTGGTACAAAAACAGATACCAATGGAACAGGATAAAACCAGTGGAACAAGTTAGAGAGCCCAGAAATAATGCCTCACACCTACCACCATCTGATCTTTGACAAAACTGACAAAAACAAGCAATGGGGAAAAAGACCCCCTGCTCAATAAATGCCACTGGGATAACTGGAGAAGACTAGAACTGGACACTTTCCTTACATGGTATACAAAAATCAACTCACAATGGATTAAAGACTTAAATGAAAAACCTAAAACTATAAAAACCCTGGAAGATAACCTAGGAGATACCATTCTGAACATAGGCCCCGGCAAAGATTTCATGATGAAGACTCCAAAAGCAGTTGCAACAACAACAAAACCTGACAAACAGGACCTAATTAGGGAGCTTCTGCATAGCAAAAGAAACTATCAGCAGATTAAACCAACATTCCTGGAGAATGGGAGAAAATATTTTCAAACTATCTGATAAAGGTCTAATATCTAGAATCAATAAGGAACTTAAACAAATTTACAAGCAAAATCCGACCCCATCAAAAAGTGGGAAAAGACATGAACAGACACTTCTCAAGAGAAGACATACACATGGCCAAGAGGCATATGAACAATGGCCAATATCACTAATTGTCAGACAAATGTAAATCAAAACTGCAGTGAGATACCATCTCGCACCAGTCAGAACGGCTAAGTCAGAAAATAATAGATGTTGGCAAGGTTGCAGAGAATAGGGAATGCTTATATACTTGGTAGGAATGTAAGTTAGTTCAGCCACGGTGGAAAGCAGTTTGGAGATTTATCAAAGATCTTAAAAACAGAACTACCATTCAACCCAGCAATCCCATTACTGGGCATATACTCAAAGGAAAAATAAACTGTTCTACCAAAAAGACACATGTATGTTCATCCTAGTAGTATACACGATAGCAAAGACATGGAATCAACCTAGGTGCCCACCAACAGTGGATTGAATAAAGAAAATGTAGTACATATATGCTATGGAATACCACACAGTGATGTTTAAGAAACACTGAAATCATGTCCTTGGCAGCAACATGAATGCAGCTGGATGCCATAAAATGAATTAACACAGCAAAAGAACACCAAATACTGCATGTTCTCACTTACAAGTGGAAGCTAAACATTGAATCCACCTAGACATAAAGATGGGAACAATCAACACTGAGTACCAGAGTGGGGAGGATGGGAGAGGTGTAAGGGTTGAAAAACTGGTGGGTACTCTGCTCACTACCTGGGTGACAGGATCATTTATATACCAGACCTCAGTGATATGCAATATACCCATGTAATAAACCTGCAGAAGTACCCTCTGAACCTAAAAGTCAAAAACCAAACAAATAAAAAGAATGGAATTAAAGCATGAAGAAAGTCTGAATCCATCAGTGTGATCCAGGTAAGTCATTTCATATTATGGAGCCTTAGGTTCAATTATCAAGAAAGGGTAATAACTTACATCCTAATATGACAGGGTAAAAAATACTTCTATAAGCGTTCTAAGGTTATATAGTGCATCATATTATTCAATATTACCTACTGATAATGCTAACTGTATACTTCTGCATTATCAACATGCTGCCAATGATTTTCAAATATATTTAACAAACTGGTTCTACAAAAAGTCTGTATAAATTTCTGTAACTGCAGCTATGTTTTTTATGTCTGCTCTACCAATCTGTGGTTCAACTCTTAACTGCGCAACAAGGTTTGGGGAAAACAACACAATAAATTCCTGCTCTTCTGCAGCTGAAAGCCTTTCAATTAGACCATTTTTGGTTCAGTGAAATAAAAGCAAATAAAATCCAAATGGTTTTTGGTTTCACTACCACCACAGAAACCCACATCAAATTGGTCACTAGATCAAATAAAGATGAACTCAAATAATTTTTATTAATTTAATATGCCAGCTAGTTTTTACCCTTTAGAGAGCTATACTGACTCCTCCACCATACTAGCTACTTTTCTCTGCTTTGAACACCTTGAGCTTGTTTCAGCTCCAGGCTCCATGCACTTGCTCTTCCCTTAAACAGCACTCTGCTCTCCTCTTCTTACAGCTTGTTCCTTCCTGTGGTTCATGTCAGTACCATCTCCTCAGGGAGATCTTTGCTGCCCACACTTACGTTATCGAAAGTTGTCTATACTCCTCTTGGTCTACATCACATACTTCTATTTTGTTTTCTTTATATAGTTCTGTTTGAAATTTTGTTACTTGTTTGCTTATTGTTTATCTCCTAAGATGTAGATCTTCAAGTCTTACTGACTGTCGTCAACAAGAACAAAAACCCCACTATTCTCCTCAGTTAATTCAGAACTAGTCTGCTTACTTCTCTTTGGAACTCTTTTACATATACTCCCAAATAATGGACTATTTTGAGAATTAGGAGAAATGCTTACCTGTTGTTTGTTGCTTTGGCAGGCTGCACTCAAATGCTTAAACCATAGCATTGCATTCATTCTATTGCCAGCTTGAAACTTGTATGAATTTCCTAAAATTATACAAAACAAGGGGAAAAAATAAAAATGTAAGGACAATGACATGTAATAATTCTGCCAGATATTAATGAGCAAATTAAACATGACTAGAGTTTCAGATTTTAGAATTCTATTCATTTAACATCTCCATTTTATTATGTTTCCTATTTTTATTGTATTTCCAATACAATAAAGAGTGCTCGATGCAACACATTTACATGCTACCATACATTCAGAAAGTCACTTTTGCTGCTAATGAATTAGAAGAAATAATTTTATCTCCTTAAATGTTCTTTAGAATAAAATATATCTAAATAAAACAACTGTGTGGCATATCTAGATCTGTGTGGATAAGACTGCAGAATATTGGTTCTGAATACTTATTACTTAGATGATCTATATATTAGATTTTCTTTTCTTTTTTTTTTTGTTTTTTTAAGATGGAGTCTCGCTCTGTCACCCAGGCTGGAGTGCAATGGCGCGATCTCAGCTCACTGTACCCTCCCCATACCAGCTTCAAGAGATTCTCGTGCCTCAGCCTCCTGAGGAGCTGGGATTATAGGCATGTGCCACCATGCCCAGCTAAATTTTTTGTATTTTTAGTAGAGATGGGGTTTCACCATGTTGGCCAGGCTGGTCTCGAACTCCTGACCTTAAGTGATCTGCTTGCCTTGGCCTCCCAAAGTGCTGAGATTACAGGTGTAAGCCCCTGTGCCCGGTCTAAATATTAGTAGATGTTAATGTTAAGTTTTAACGTGCCAAAATGCTTCAACATGTTTAACACTTAAACACTAGCTATTTAGTATAATTAAGGATTAGTCAGATAACATTGATAGCCTATGCTTTCAGTCTCTAGTTACAAGACATTTGTCAAGATTATTACAGATTTCCACTTCTGTTGAGGGCTCTTGGGGAAAGTCTAAGAGGCAACTTTAACTCTTTTAGCAAATTAGAAATTCATCTGTGCTTTGTGTATTTAGTAATTCCTTTATTGACTTTAATTCAAGACTGACACATAAGGAGGATATTTTAAATGGTTATATGTATTAAGGTGAGGAGGCAATAAATTGAGAAAATAAAGGATCCATGTACTATAGCCTGCTCTAAATTAAGCTTTATTTCTTTTTTTCATTGACCTAAGTTCTTTTTAATTTCACAATTTTTGCTGAATTCCATTCAACTGCATTCAATGGCTCAAGAGCCTAACTATATTTAAGCATCATTCAGCTTGTCCTTGAGATTCTAACACACAAAGAACTTTTTCACTTTCAGAAGTAATTGTTTCTTCACCAAATACATAATTAGTCAAGTAACATTGTTACACTTGCTGAACTCAGACAGACATAAGGTCAATCTGAAAAGAAGCATATCTACAATTAAACTGGTCACAGCTACAATTTACCTACTCACTCCTCCCCTGCAAAAGACCATTAGTATAGAGAGACTTCATAAAATTTTGGCTACCTGAAATAGTTCTATTAGGCATGCTAAAAAAAAAAAAGCTGAAGAAAACAAATAATTTGTTAACTAAATCCAATGAAAAGGCTCTCATCTTAAAATGTAACTTTATGAATTATGCCTTTGATATGGGAAGGAGGCTGGGGCTTGGAATTCAAAATTTTTAGTAGGCTTATATACACCAACAGTGACCAAGCAGAGAATCAAACCAAGAACTCAACTCCTTTTATAATAGCTGCAAAACAAAAACAAAAACAAAAAACAAAAACCTTAGGAATATACCTAACAAAGGAGTCAAAAGATCTCTACAAAGAAACTACAAAACACTGCTGAAAGAAATCACTGTCAATGCAAACAAATGGAAATGCACCTCATGCTCATGGATGAGTAGACTCAATATTGTGGAAATGACTATACTGCTAAAAGCAATCTACAAATTCAACGCAAGTGCCATCAAAATACCACCATCATTCTTCACAGAATTAGAAAAAACAATTCTAAAATTCGTATGCAACCAAAAAAGAGCTGCCCATAGCCAAAGCAAGACTAAGCAAAAAGAACAAATCTGGAGGCATTACACTACCTGATTTCAAACTATACTATGAGGTCATAGTCACCAAAACAGCATGGTACTGGTATGAAAATAGGCATGTAGACCAATGGAACAGAATAGAGAACCCAGAAGTAAACCCAAATCCTTACAGCCAACTGATCTTCAATAAAGCAAACAAAAACATAAAGTGGGGAAAGAACACCCTTTTCAACAAATGGTGATGGGATAATTGGCTTGCCACATGTAGGAGAATGAAACTTGATTCCCATTTCTCACCTTACATAAAAATCAACTCAAGATGGATTAAGGACTTAAATCTAAGACCTGAAACTATAAAAATTCTAGAAGACAACACTGGAAAAATCCTTCTAGACACTGGCTTAGGCAAGGATTTCATGACAAAGAACCCAAAAGCAAATGCAATAAAAACAAAGATAAATAGTTGGGACCTAATTAAACTAAAGAGCTTTTGCACAGCAAAAGGAACAGTCAGCAGAGTAAACAGACAACCCATACAGTGGGAGAAAATCTTCACAATCTATACATCTGACAAAGAACTAATATCCAGAATCTATAATGAACTCAAATCAGTAAGAAAAAATAAAATCCCATCAAAAAGTGGGCTAAGGACATGAATAGACAATTCTCAAAATAAGATATAAAATGGTCAAGAAATAAATGAAAAAATGTGCAACATCACTAATAATCAGGGAAATGCAAATCAAAACCATAATGCAATACTACCTTACTCTTGCAAGAATAGCCATAATAAAAAAAATCAAAAAACAGTAGATGTTGGTGTGGATACGGTAAACATGGAACACTTCTACACTGCTGGTGGGAATGTAAACTAGTACAGCCACTATGGAATACAGTGTAGAGATTCCTCAAAGAACTAAAAGCAGAACTACCATTTGATCTAGCTATCCCACCTTTGGGTATCTACTCAGAGAAAAAGAAGTCACTATTCGAAAAAGATACTTGAACATGCATGTTCATAGCAGCAGAAAATGTAATTTTAGGAATTATGCCTTCGATATGAGAAGGAGGCTGGGGCTCTGAATTCAGAATTTTGAGTAGGCTTCTATACACCAACAGCAACCAAGCAGAGAATCAAGAACTCAACTTCTTTTATAACAGCTGCAAAACAAACAAACAAACAAACAAACAAACAAACACCTTAGGAATATACCTAACAAAGGAACTGAAAGATCTCTAAAAGGAAACCACAGAACACTGCTGAAAGAAATCACTGATGACACAAACAAATGGAAACACATCCCATGTTCATGGATGGGTAGGATCAATATTGTGAAAATGACTATACTGCCAAAAGGAATCTACAAATCCAACATAATCGCCATCAAAATACCACCATCATTCTTCACAGAATTAGAAAATTCACAATTGCAAAATTGTGGAACCAGCCCAAATGCCCATCAATCAATGAGTGGAGAAAGACACTGTGGTATATGTACATGATGGAATATTATGCACAAAAAAGAATGAATTAACAGCATTTGCAGTGACCTGGATGAAATTGGAGACTATTATTCTAAGTGAAGTAACTGAGGAATGGAAAACCAAACATATGTTCTCACTGATATGTGGGAGCTAAGCTATGAGGATGCAAAGGCATAAGAATGATACAATGGACTTTGGGGACTTGGTGGCAAGAGTGGGAGGGGGGTGAGGGATAAAAGACTACAAATATGGTGCAGTGTATACTGCTTGGGTGATGGGTGCACCAAAATCTTACAAATCACCACTAAAGAACTTACTCATGTAACCAAATACCACCTGTACCCCAATAACTTATGAAAAATAACAGTGAGTAGGGTGTCCTTATTCTGTAAACCAATCTACCTAATCTAAAAACAAGACATTTTGGTATTATTATTTTTTCCTGCATCCAACATATTTGCTTATTTGTTTACTTAAAACTCTGAAATATTCTAAAAGTGGGGTATCTGTTGATCCACAAGAGCTTCTGAATAAACAGAGGTCAAAATATAGTTGTGAAGTCAATAAAAGGGAACATAGTATTCCAGTTTGAACTGCTGAAAGTATCTTCTCTCTCGTACTTGTCAACAGCTGGCAGTTGTTATAAAGGAAGAAAAGCCAACCACTTGGGGATATTTTCTGATGAGCTTTGGGGTATTCACTATAGTCATAGGTAAAGAGGTTGGATGTAATTCTACAGGGCCCATCCTCCAGTTTCTCATACTCACTTTACAAACTCCAATGATCAATAGCCAATTATTTTCTATTCATAAGTGTCTATCTACATACTGTATATAAAGTATTATAATTAACTTGGAAAGTGATCTGAGAGAAATATATTCGGAGAGTCAGTTTTGCTGCTTATGAATTAGAAGCAATAATTTTGTTCTTAAATGTTCTTTAGAAAAGAAAACATCTAAATAAATACAATAATTGTGTGGCATCTCTAGATCTGTGTGGATGAGACTGCAGAATATTGGTTCTGACTAATTTAAAGTGACAGAATAAATATTTAAAGGAAAATTCTGCCAATTTCAGAACTTAAGAATAACAATCTATTTCAAGGTATTGATGAAGGAAGGAGTATAGCCTATATGGCAAATCTCTAAAATTTAAACTAACAGTGGAGTATATATTCTCAAATTCCCTCCTTCTCTTCCTAGTTAGGTCTCTAGGGGTTAGCTGCGCTTTTAATTTTCAAGCATATGCCCATGTAGCAAAGAAAATAAGCTCCAAAAATATTAATATTAAAATACATAATGGGACAAAAGTATTTCCCAATAGATAAAACTACACAAACACTCCCTCTTGAGTATTTCAGTGAAACTAGGTTTTGGCTCATCAAGTTTTTCAGGTAGGCATAAAACATTACATATATACACACAGAGACACACACACACACACACATATACATATATGCAGTATCTTAAGCCCCAGTTATTCTAACAATTCACCTTTTTCAGAGTCAGTCAGCAGGAAGAGATCAGGATGTTCAGGGTCATCAGCCATCATCACCATCCATCCTACCACAGATACGTTCTTATTGGAGGTTGATTTGAACTGAGAGACAAAAAGATAATCAGTGGAAAGAGAAAATGTATGGTTTATTCTAAGCAAAAATTCAGTGTTAAGAGAGTCTATTTCAGTTTCTCCTAATGAAAGATGAAAGATGAGATTTGAGAGTTCATGCTGTTCTTGGTCAGCCTGGGGCCTTTTACTGCTGAATTTCATCGTAGGCATGCCCTCTTCAGATAATCTCCTACTTCCCAGACTTTCCCAGCTTCAACTCTTCATCAAAACCTAACAGACCTACTCTCCATTCCCAGAGAGAATAACACGTTTGTGAATATGACATATTAATCTGTTGTTTTTTTTCTGAATTATTCTGCTACTCCTTATAGGAAAGATATTTGCGTTTTAGTAGCTATGTTATCTTAATTCTGATGATCTGATAGCAGTGCTATTAGATAATTCTTTTTTTTTTGGAGACAGTTTTACTCTGTTACTCAGGCTGGAGTGCAGTGGCATGATCGAAGCTCACTGCAAACAGATAATTCTTAATGGCAATATCTTACTTGTATTTTTCAAAAAAAAGAGACGTATTCTTAGCATATTAATATTACTTTTGTAGTTAACTTATTATTATTATTATTTTAGCTACGACTTCTTTTTGTAATCCTGAGAAATGGCTGTTATAAAAGAAGAATGGTTCAGCTTAAGCTAGTGCTTAAGAATATGTATGTGAAGCCATTCAGGTACAGTTCAAAAATGAAACAGTACATTATATAAGGAAGTATACATGGTAAAACACTAAAGAAAAATAAGGCAACAACTAATAAGAAATTCAGGACAGTGACAGGCTGTATGAGTATGGTTGATAGGAAACAAGATGCCTCTGGGAAGGCTTTGATGGTTCTAGTAACACTCTGTTCCTTACACTGGGTGGAGAGTATACAGGTGTTCATTTTATTTATTGTGCTTTAAAATGTACATGTACACAACCTATCTTCTTTTGTATGTATGATATGCTTCACGGTTAAAGGAAATGGGAAAAAGAATGAACATGGCTCATTTATAACAACATGAGAGTGAAATATGAAAGCTAAAGAAATCAGTAAGTTTTCGTACTGTGAAGGATGAAATTGGCAATACCACAGGACTGCTAATTTGACAGCTCAAAATTTACTTCAGTGTGAATAGTATGATCTTCTAATATTTTTTTCCTAAGTCTAAAAACTTCTACCTCAATTCCTTCTTTTTTCACAAAAAAGTAACTCAAGCAACATAAACTGCTTCAGAAAAAGGGATGAAACTGTAGAGTGCAAACGCACCTTAAAAACCAGCTGAATCCCATTGCATTCCCTAGACTTAATCATCATGTGAGGTGATAACCACCAGACCTTATACTATGCTTTTATTGTATCAGAGGCTTGTGTCATTGTTGCTGTTGGTTTTTACGTATTAATCGGGGATCCATTTACACTCTGACTTGTGGTTTTCACCTATCAGTAACCATTTCCTTATTTATAAGTATTTTGGGTTTTTCCAGATTTCTGTTGTCATAAATATTGTAGAAATATTCTTCTACAGATGTCTTTGTGCACTTGTTCAAAGATTTCTGTAGGATAAATTCTCAGATGAGGAATTTCTGGTTATTATCAAGCTAAATACTGACTAGGACTGGCCACCACAAAAACAGTACCGATTTAGATTTTTACCAGCCATGGATGACAGTCTGTTTCCCTATATCATGATCAATGCTATATCATCAATCTTTCAAATTTTTGTCTAATGGCAAGAAAGTGTCTCCCTTAATCTACATTTTAAATAGTTAGTGAGGCTGATCACTCTATCTTCGCAAACTCTGTTCCTTATAGGCAAAAATATATACACTTTATAGAATACTAAAATAAGGTATATAGGCTTACATATGTCCCCCTTCTGGGTTTGTATACATATATCAACAAGCATATTTTCATCTATGAGTTTTCTTCTCCTCCAGCTTTTTATTTTGAAAAAATTCAAACTGTACAGAAGTTGAGAGAATGCCACAATGACTAGCTATATATCCCTTAATCTATGTTTTTGTATTTGATCTCTCTGAACATTCAAATGTAAATTGCAGACATCACAACATTGAACTCTACTTCAACATGTGTCTTTTAAGAACAATATATTCCTAATCACAATGATCATTTCTGAGAAATTGAACAGACATCATGTAGTCCATATTACATTTTCTTAAATTGTTCCAATAATAATCTTTATAGCTTTTTATTTTTTTCCCTAATATAACTCCAGGATTAAACTAAGAAACATATATTGCATTTAGTTGTCAAGTCTCTTTTAATCTATAACAGTCCTCCTGTCCCCCTGCTCTGACTCCACCTGTCAAATTTTGGTCTTTTTAAGATTCTAGGCTAGCTGTCTCATAGAATGTCCCACAATTTGGATTTGATTATTTCCTCCTAAAATTCACATTAAGTATTTTGGCAAAAATACAATATAGGTGGTGCTGTGTTTAAATAGTGATTTTAATCCTTTATCTGTTGCATACATATAGCAGATATTTTCCTCCAATTTATTTGTATTTTCTTTGAAAACAAAAATTTTTTCCTCCATTGCTTTTAGTTCTATGCCACATCTTTTCTATCTCAAAATTAATACTAACTACAGATATAGATCTGTCTCTATACCCTCTATCCTGTTCTTCAATTTTATTCTTTAATTGTATTCTAATTTAATTAGAAGAGATGAGAAATGCAGTCAATTTCCTTGGTACTCAATTAGATTTTCTTACAACCCACTAAGCTTTAATTTGTAAACATTTTACATACATTACCTATCAGAAACCTCATATAATTAAAAACCCAAGCTATAACATAATAGTAACTTTTTATGCATAAGCAACAATGCAAAGCATAAAACAATATTTAACATATCAATTAGATGACAAATTCAGCTATAACTTCCCTAATTTGGACTTTTTCTAATTGAAACTAAGAAAAAACAAGAAAAAAAACCATTTTATTTTGAATAATGACTTTTACAATAGTCAACTAAGTGAAATCTAGCCAGCAAGTATCTCAATGTGGCTATGTGAAAAGTTACTTTCTATATCTGAAGATAAAGGATTTAATTGAACTGAATCCAACTTTTTTCTCCCTTTGAGAACAGCAGTACTAACTTTACAAATTGTTCTAGAAAAACTAATCTGTGTAAAGGTTGTAGGGTATATGGGCATTATTGTCAATTTGACCAGAATTTAAAATATATATATTCACAGACTAAATCTCCATGATCATTCACTCAAATCCTTTATCTCAAAGCAAGAGCTATGTAAACAATTATAATAGTGAGCAAAAAAGCTAGTGCTTAAGAATACAAATGATCCCACTAAGGTACAGTTAAAAAATGAAACCATGGATTAATTAGGGACACATACATGCTCACAGTCTAAAGAAAAGCAAGGCAATGAGTCACGATGCTCAGGACAGTGGCAGGCGGTGGGTACGGTTGATAAAGAAAGACAATGCTCTTATGGCACTTCCCACATTCATTTAAACCAAAAATGTTCTTTTCTATACCTTCGGTTTGATTAGAGGGCTAAAACTGTGAGAATAAAGAATAGTTTCTCTGAATAACGCAGTATCACTTGGGTAAGTTTTAAGTAGAAAAAGTACTTAAATTTGTATTCACTGGCTTACCATTCCTCAGTAAGATAAACCACTTAATTTTTCTCCCCAAAAGTATGTGACTTAGAAATAAAATTCCTCTCAGATTTGATTAATGCAACATAGAAAATCATTCTTCCTTTCAAAGATTTGATCACTGGCATGTAAAAACAAAACAGCATGCAAAAGAGATTTATAGAAAGATTCTACAGGGTGAAAAGAGGCTTCTTTTAAGTAACATGAAGCACGAGAAAGTGACTGTAGTAACTGCTGTAATTGCTCATTCCTCTTCACTGTTGGGAATAATCACGGAACCAGAGACTGAGATGGAAAGAACATTAGATGTTGGTCCCAGTTTCACATTTTGCTAGTTAGGAACGGAAACTCCAAGGCAATAGTTTTGAAGAATATTGAGCAGAAAATCCAGATCTGAGAAAGTTTTGATGCTCAAAAAAGAAATAAGTATAAAAACTTTTGGGCTAGAAGATAGGAAAAAACAATAGCAAACCCCAAAATCCTTGCATCCCATTAGGTCTGCTTTCTTTATAACCATGAACAGTCTGTGAAACTATGCTAAAAATGTAGAGAACGAATACTTACATGTTTTCTTTCTGTAGCCTTTAGAGATTTGGCAGCATAGTAAAAAAGCTGTGTCCCACACAAAGCTGCCCAATATTTTGTCCAAGATGCTACCTGGATAGGACAAACACATGAATATACTATTAAAGTGCTCCTGGCTTCTTAGCTGCTTTATATTCTAAGTGCCAATGATCAAGTTCACTTTAACCAAAGCCCTAACCTCAGAGTTGAGCTGTGTTACTTCTGAAATCTTATACTCCTGTCACTTCTATATAACTACCTACCTATTTGTAGAACCACATACTCAGTCATTCTTCCTGCTACAACAGGTTAACCTTGATGCTATCTAAAGACAAACTCAATTCTTTCTACACCCAAGATTGCAACTATCTCTCACTTTCTTAAGAAGTTTGCTTTTGCAATTAACTCCACCGCTTTTCAGTATCTCTCTCTCTACCATCATTATACAAATGAACCTTAATAGTACCCCCACCTTAAAAATCCCTCCTTTGACCCATCTCCTCAACCCCTAGACACCAACCAATTTCTCGCTCCTTTTCTCAGCATAACAGCATGGGTGTCTCCAAATCTTGCCTCAGCTTCTTCTGTTTTGCCCATTTTCTACTCACTTCATTTGGCTTTTGGGGCATCAAGGTCACTGATGATTGTAACTTTAGCAAAGCCTCTGCCCTTATCATAGCCTCTTAGCAGCATCTGACCCAGCTGGCCACTCTTTCCTTTTTCAAGCACTGTAACTGCTAGGCTTCTGGGATAACAGTTCCTTAGTTTTCCTTTATACTCTTCTTTATGGGAGAACTTTAATACTACAGAGCCTATCTCCATGGTTGTTTTCTTCTCTAGCTATACTTTCTTATTAATCTATCATCCTGTTCCATATTCCAGATACTCTCTACCTGTATGCTAATGACTCCCAGATCTCTCTCCCTGCCACCTCTCTGCTGACCTCATGATCCATACTTTTTCAAGGGCCACAATGACACCTCCACTTGAATGTTTAATAAGCATATCAAACTTAACTTGGCCAAGACTGACCTGTCCCCCATTTCAATAAATGTTCCCAACATCAACCCACCTCAGTCACCAAACCTAGAAGTTATCTTCGTTTTCTCTTTCTCTTATACATCACATTTATCATCAAACAACTCTAGCTTTTGGCTCTTATTCCCTTCGCCTTCGCCAATTTCAATGCTTAACCTATACAAGCCTCCTTGTCTCCTAAACTCTACATGTTCTCACAGTGAGCTCAACTTCCTCATTCAGATCTCAGCTCAAATGTCTTGCCACGGTGGCATTCCTCCTTGGCCCATCAGTCTGCATTCTATGACCTTATTTTAAAGGCTTATTCTCTATTTCTCCTCACTGGAACGTAGCCCAGAAGAAAGGCACTTTGCCTCACCTTGTTCACTGCTCTATTTCTAGCATCTGGCACAGAAAAGGTATGGTAATGCTTCACCTGACATGCAATTCTGAGTTCACTAGCCCGCCTAAGAGCTTCTTATTGTATGTGTCTTTGGCTTACTGTGATATAAGCAGCAAAATAAGATTACTTATATGAAACCCCCATATCATCAAAAGCTTTAAGTGTGGATATATATCAAAGGTTTTATATTTCAAATTTGAGAAAGGGAAAAAAATTGTTCCTTAGTAGTCAAACTACTAGGTTGGTATTGAGGAAGAATAAATTTCTTTGATACATATGAAGAGCTTTGTTCTATCAATCTTCCTTCCCCACCCCTACCCATATAGTTATGGTTTGGAAAATGTTTAATATTTGGGTTCTATTTTACATAGCAAAGAAAACTAAATTATAGAAATTTAAATAAAATGAAACACAATCAGATTCCCCTTTTTCGAGTTGTTATTCTTTGTTTTCTATTTTACCTAAACTCAATACTATTTCTTAATGATATACTTTCAGAATTCTCTAAGAAACAATTTTGTCTAAGAACTATAATAGGAGGTAAAAAAAAAAGTACCTGGATTTAAGCACCCTTAACATATGATTTAACAGAAATCTATATGGCACATATAATAACACTTTAAGAAAATATGGTGAAGCAAATGTGTACAGCAGTTTCCCTCTTATCTGTGGTTTCAGTTACCCACAGGCAACCATAGTCTACAAACATTTATTGGAAAATTTCAGAAATAAACAATTCACAGGTTTTAAAATCATGTGTTGTTCTGAGTACCATGATAAAATCTCACACAGTTCTGATCTGTCCTTCTGTGGACATAATCATTGCTTTCTGTGTCCAGCACCTCCACACTATATGTGTTATCCTTGTGCCCCACTCCACACTGCTTCCTTAAGTGAAAAGAAAAAGTTCTTGATTTAGGGAAGAAAAATTAGATGCTAAGGTTGCTAAGATCCATGATAAGCATAATTTTTCTATCTGTGAAATTGTGAAGAAGGAAAAAGAAATTCATGCTAGTTTTGCTATTGCACCTCAAACTGCCAAAGTTACAGCTGCTGTGTAGGGTTAAGAGCTTAGTAACTAAGACAGAAAAGGTATTAAATTTGTGGATGGAAGACATGAATAGAAACATGTTCCAATTGGTGGTAATTTGGTATGGTACTATCTGAGGTTTCAGTCATCCCCTGGGTGTCTTGGAATGGATCACCCAAGGATAAGGGGGAAGGACCTTATTTTACATTATTTCAAGTCTACTATAATCAGGTTTTATTTTAATTGTTTTAGTACTTTCCAGGGTCTTATACATTTGCATATTTTAAAAAGTATATTAAAATGTAATATGATGAAATCTTACTGCAGGCTTTTTGCCTTCTTTTAACAAAGTTTTTCTCCTGAGAACACCTTGAATAGTAACAGCTCCTGGATATAAATGTACTGCTAAATCTTCCGATTCTGCAGAGCTATAATAACGAAGAAAAGAACACATGAGAGGTTTTGTTTGTAACAGTCATCAAGTAGGTACTTAAATAAATGTAATTATTCTTAATTTGAAAACTTTGTTACTTTATTCAGAGCTGAGAAGACATTGATAATTCTAAAGGTTTATTAATCTTGAAATTTATAAGCTGTCACAAAAAGTTAATTAGAAAGTTATTAAAGTCAGCAGATGGTTAAAAAACACACTTTATTATGTATTTGAACAAGTATAATTTAGAAAGAATGCAGTAATTCACTTTAGTAAAGATCAAATTAACAATTTAAGATTTGTTTTCTTCTTAACATGCCATACTGAATCACTGTTGTAACCTTATTTTCCCCATTAGAAACTTTAAGTCCTGGTAGGAAAAATGAGGATTCTATTTGTTAAAAGTATTTAAGTATATATAAAACTGAAAATAAAAATAGAAGCTCAAAAAGAAAAAAAGAAAACTCATGCTTAATTTAATTCTAAAATAGCAGAAAGAAGTAATAAAATCAATAATAATATATTTATAAAACAAGCTTTCTGCAATACATTTTAATAACATTTAAATGGTATCAGTGCATAAGTGATTATGGCCTAATAGCTCTCCACGAAAGTAAAAAACCCAAAACTCAAAATTTCTTTTCCATGTATCTTTAAAAAACCATCACAAAATAACCAACACTTTAATATCTTTCCCTAATTGATTTAAGGTCCTATATTTAATACAATAATGACTTCTATGTGAGCCAATTAAACATACATGCTGATAAAAAATGTCACTGGTGACTTGACATGAGCTGCAGAATTCCTATAAGAGCAATGAAAACTGAAGTTTGTCAGTTTATTCCTTTGTGATTATTTAGGTGTCTTCAAAGTGACGTTAAAAACCTACAAACCAGTAGAAATTTCATGCTAGAGCTATTTATATTCAGGGAAGTATACTCAGGGAGAACAGACACCATCAAACTGATGTAAAGTTTGCTTCTGAAGTTTGGTATTTTGTTGTGTTATGAATTTGTTGATTACCCATTATCATTAAACCCTACCTTCCCAATCAATACACCATCCTTATCTGCCTCTATAGCTAGTACAGTGCAGAAAGAGACCTGGTTTAACTACATGAACAACTGAACGAATATGAGTTTAAATATGCAAATTATTATTTTATGAAATAGACTTGTCTACATTCAGGACCTGTAGTTTATCTGAAAAGTTTTTAAAAAGACAAATCAAATATAAATTTATTAGAAAAGTAAATGCTTTGATTACAACTTATGAATAACAAGCAGATTTTTATATCACTCAATAACTAACAGCAGTAGAAAGACTGATGCAGTTTAAAGACTACCAACTTGGAAGCATTTTAAAATATGTAACGTTAAGATGCAAGTTTTGGCAATTAGCTCTGTGGATCAGAAAGAAAAGTTGAAAATTATCTTCACATTAGATCTTGAAAAGAAAGTTTTTCTGGGTAATTTGTTTAGTTTTAAAATCAATTAGTTGAGAAAGAAGAGAAATAATGTCAGACCACACCCATGTAAGCCAATCACCAACACCATAAGGGAGTTCTGTGACTCCTGAATGCAGGGGAATTGTACCTGCTGGCCTTCATGTGACTTCGATAGCCATTTCGTGCCACTCTTGTCACTGGGCCGAGAGAATGGTATAATCTGTTCCTGTTGGATTCCATTATAAATTGTATATATTACATATACTTTTATTCACACAGTCATTATCAATACCTACGACAGTATAATAGTTTCTTCTTGTAACACAGCTTTCTAAATCTTAAAAAAAGGATAGTATGTGATTGCTCCTCTTTCTGTTTTAAAGCATGCAGCATAGATTTCAAAATTTTTTTTTTCTACTACTGACTCTAGAAATACTTAGAGGTATTTAGTACACACCATATATTTATATATACATTCACTTTCACAAATCTGCTAAAGGAATTAAAGACCTGTTTATAGCCAAATAATAATTAAAAAAACCTGAAAAATACTTCAAAAATTTTTATGTTTATATAACATTTCTTTAATTCCATTTTAAATATCATGCCTGTATTTATATAAGTAATTGATTTTTATTATATGTCCCTATGAAGACACCTAAAAGCAATATGGCTTGAAAACTTAAAACTAATGAGGAAAACTTTATTTTCCTCTTTATCCTTTATAGTAAGTTAAAAAAAACAAAACTAATAAAAGAAATGAATTGAGTAAAATAGGTATTATATTATTTCTACATTAACTGACAAAACCAATAAATGATAAAAATGGTAAGTCAATACTTATCCAAAATGGCACATTAATAGTTAAAAAAACAAACAAAAAAACCCAGACACATAAAAATGCTGATACTTCTTTGTCTAGGAAAACCGGAATGTAGCACTGTTGATAAATGATATTTAAAAGAAAAAGCATTATTTTAGCAACTTAATAATGCATTTGATGTCTGTCTAGAAAATAAGAACAGAAAATGGTATGTTAATATTCAGAGTACTATGTTCAAGTTCACTATCCCTAAGTAGTACTTTAAATCCTAGTTCTTTATTCACTTTCTATTATTTCATGTCTGAATCTTGCTGGGCAGTATTCATTTCATTGTTCTCAAAATGTTCCAAGAGCCCACTAATTTAAACTTGGCATAGGAAAAGTAGATTTTTTTAGCTGCAAATGTCTGTAAAGCAAAATATTTGTTATAAAGAGAAAAATTGTTTTCAGACGTGAAGTTAACGCCATTAAATACTGTCTTCATAAGTAACCTGCTGGGAGGAGAACAGATTATTTAGCACAAATAATTCTGGTTACTCACTTATAACTCAAGCGACTTAAGAAACTATTTGGTTAATCAATATTTTTTAAATCTAAAGATTACAATACACTCTAGAATTAACTTCTGATGGTATTATGTTCTTTCTAGAGGAAAAGACAATTTGAACAAATCCAGACAACATGTCAAAGGCAATTCTTGTGTTTTTCACATTTCAGGCAATCCCAAATGAACAGATTAAAAGTAAAGGTTGGAAGAAAAATAATACAAAAATAAATAAAAACAATTTTCTACTTATTATTATCCCCCAAAACAAAGAGAACGAAAGTTGGGATCACTGCTAAAGTAGAAAAAATCGTAAGTACTTTGCAATGTAAAACTTATAAATAAAATCTTAATCACATAACAGTGAGAAATCTTTATGAAGTTACATAAGAAATAAGAATCTATTTTTCCAATTAAACAGCATGACATTAATTCAAATAAAATTTAAAACTGTTTTCTAAAAGTGACTGATATGGAGTTAGGCAATTAAATATTTTCTACTTCAGTATTAATATGATATTTAACATTCAATCCAAATGACGTTCTTGTTGAATAATGAATATAGGCATTTATAGAAATTCAGTCACTTAGTTCAGATACAAAAGGGAGTGACCATTTTGGTCAAGAGCCAAATATCTCATGAGTCTAAAATGACAGGACTGAAATGGTCAGAGAAAAACGTAAAAATCCTAAAGGACATTTAGGCTGGGCGTGGTGGTTCACGCTTGTAATCCCAGCACTTTGGGAGGCCGAGGTGGGTGGATCACCTGAGGTCAGGAGTTCAAGACCAGCCTGGCTAACATGGTGAAAACCCATCTCTAAAAAAATAAAAAGAATCCTAAAGGACATTTAATAAATAATTATTTGCATTGTTTGATCACATTCTTCAGATCTTGTATGTACTTGGAGCTCAATATACCATGATATTTGCTACAGGCAGATGACAGCTTTTATAGCTTAAAGTAACAAAGGAAGGAGAAGGAAGCACAACTTATAGTATTTCAGTATAAATGAGTACTCTGAAAATTTTCAATTATGACAATTTAAATTCAAACCTCAACTTGCTTTACTTGTATAATTTAAAGTTTATTAAATCATTTTGTCCTTGACAAAGTAGCAGAGAATAAAGCTGACCATGCCACTAAATGCCTTAAAATTACTTAAATGAATCAGAACTTTAGAAAATAATTCTTTGAATACATAAGGAGTTTACTTGTCTATCATTGGTTATTTTTAAATTACAATTTTAAATGTACTAAAATTCAAATACATGTATCACACTACCAAATAAACATTTAGAGATAAGACTATCAATTATTCTCATTACTTACATATCCAAACTTAAATATCAACTTCTGATTTCTTTTAACAGCAGTAAACTTAAATAATCCCTTAGGGATATGTAGTAAATATTAACTCTTAAAATTTTTATTATCATATTATTTAACACAGACAAAATAAACTCAAAGCAGTTCAAATGGACAATTTATCTTACCTTTCAAAAGCAGGCCATGAGGTCTCTTCACTTAGTTCAGAACCATCACTGCTACCTAGAACAAAAAGTTATTCCATTTTTTAAACATCAGAATTATCTCTCTACTTTGCATTTCACAATTTAAAAATAAATTCATTAACTATGCTTATAAAATGACAATCACACTGTGGGTGAACATATCCACATATTAATTCTTTATTCTAATATTACTGCTGTTAGGTTTCTTTTGCAATATATTGGAATATAGATGACATGACAACCTAAAATAACAAAATAGCATAAAACATTTTTGCATGTCTACTTGCAGTTGAAATTCATTATGTCAACAAACAATTTTTCCTACCATTAGAGAACAAAAATTTACACAAAATTTCTTATTAGGTTTGTCATAATTTAGAACCAATATAATTATAAAATCCTCGGAGATTCATGGCATACTTCTTTCTCTTTGTATTAAAGTCCATTACTATCCTAAGTATAAAAATCTTAATAAAATCCAATTATTTGTCTCTAGAGACAAGATTAAAGAGGATGGAGTCTCTAAATTAAAAAAAAAAAACAAAAACTAGTGCTATAAAAATGTAACAATTTTCTCTTTTGCTGAAAGGTCAGTTAAAATAAAATGGTCTTCAAATAGAACATTTAAAATTAGTTGAGGAAAACAAAAAACTATGAGGAATAAATTTAAAGAGTCCAAAACAGCTTAGTTGACCTAAATGTTACTTTAAAGATAATTCTGACTCTTAATAAAATTAGGATGACTAATAGGTCAAGTTAAACTGTCTATCAAGCAGGGTTCTACGAGAAACTCAAACTCTAATGCTGTAAGGTTTCCATCGGATACCTGTAACGGATGCTGCAAGGTATCCATTAGTCTCATCTCTCTTAGAGATGATGGATTAATACCTTTCTATGGGTTTGCAATAGCACTAGTTATGTACCATCCTTGGATAACTTGAGATAACAGTCACTGAAATGATTTTCTGTATTGTATGGTTCAGAAGAAGAACCAGAGGTAACCTGTGGTAGTGGTGGGGTCTTGTACATTATCTACATTATCTTTAACCTGTGGCATTATGTGGTAAAAACTGAAAATTTAAGCATAATTAGTATAACTTATTTGTAGAAAATGTAAGCACGAAACTCAGAGTGAATATCTTTCCCTTAGTTATTGGCTAGGTGAGACTACTCAAGATTATCTAGAATAGACACCACATTAAAAAAATGTGTGAAGCCATTGTTCTAAGCACTGGTTAATTTTCCCCAGTATTTCCAAAGCCTTCACCATAGATTAATATTGCATGTAGAATTTACAGCTAAAGAAAAACTCTTGTGTGTGCATACTAACACCTATCATCTTATGGTAATACACTCATTCTTTTTTCATACTGTTAAAGCTTTAAAACAAAAATCCTCGAAGATAAATGCCTATGTGTAATGTTCTTAATTTACAAACTAGGATGCAACAATCTCTTATTGTTTACCTACTTTGCCTTAGAATAATTAAAAAACACACACAAATGCAAAAATCTGCTCTAAAAGAGAAAAGTCTTCACACTGAGACACTAATTGTAACTCAATAAAAGAACCTGGGAAGTGTAATTTTAAAATTTACTTTTTAAGTGGCATGCCAAATTCCACGTGTAGCAAATTTTTGACTGAAAAAAGTTCTTCCCTTTGCAAAATATTCTTCAGGCGGAGATTAATATTTGCATATAGGCAACTTAGAACATTAATAAGAGGTATTTCAGGTGACAAACTTATCTTCTTTTTAAAAATTTTTATCATTTAATCATTTGCATTTATAAAAAGGGGACTGTCAGAATAAACAACTGCTGAATGGTAATGGAGAGCTCTGAAATAATTTCATTTTAACTCTCAAGGGCTAAGGAAGTCAGCATGTTCAAGAAAATGAATCTCCTTTTGCATCTCTTTCTATTAGCTGTTCACCAATATTGATTAAGGTATCAGTAATAATAGGCTTAGCCCTTGAACAATCTGGTACTTAATCACAGATGAAGATATTCCTTTATTTCTTTTTAAAAATAAAAGGAGCTATTGTATGAATAATTTCTTTTTTTTTTTTTTTGAGACAGAATCTCGCTCTATGGTCCAGGCTGGGTAGTGCAGTGGTGTGAACATGGCTCACTGCAACCTCTGCCTTCTGGGTTCAAGTGATTCTTGTGCCTCAGCCTCCCAAGTAGCTGGGATTACAGACATGCACCATCATGCCCCACGAATTGTAGTTTTAGTAGAGATGGGGTTTTGCCATGTTGGCCAGGCTTATTTTGAGCTCCTGACCTCAAGTGATCTGCCCAGTTGGGCCTCCCAAAGTGCTGGGATTACAGGCGTGAGCCACCCTGCTCGGCCGGTATGGATAATTTCTAATTGTAAAAAGAAATAATGCTCATCTAGAAGACTAAAAAAATAAAAGTTTAGGAAGTAAAAATAAATCCCTCTATAAATCTCACATCCCTTTCCAACATGGTCCCAATTTTCTGCTCTCCTTCACAGTAGCTATCTGTTTCCTCACCTTTCATTTTCACATCTACTCCAATCCAGGCTTTGCCCTGAAACCTCTTTGAAGTAACTCTTGTCAAGGTCAACAGTAACTTTTATCTGGCCAAATCTCCCAGTCAATTCCCCATTCTCATCTGAGCTCCCTTTTTCTGCATTTGATACTGACACATTCAACACTTTCCTCCTCCTTGAGATATTTCATCTACTGGGCTTTTGTGTATTTTTCTCCCTACTTCATTGATCTCTCCAATTTCCTTTGATGACCCACCCTTCTTTTGAAAAATAATTTAATTAGGCCAAGTACGGTGTCTCACACCTGTAATCCCAGCACTTTGGGAGGCTGAGGCAGGTGGATCATGATCTCAGGAGATGGAAACCATTCTGGCTAACAGGGTGAAACCTCGTCTCTACTAAAAATACAAAAAATTAGCCAGGTGTGGTGGCACGTTCCTATAATCCCAGCTACTTGGGAGGCTAAGGCACAAGAATTGCTTGAACCCAGGAGGCGGAGATTGCAGTAAGCCGAGATAGTGCCACTGTACTCCAGCCTGGGAGACAGAGTGAGACTCTGTCTCAAATTAAAAAAAAAAAAATAAAAACAGTGAGCTTTGTGCCACTGCACTCCAGCCTGAGTGACAGAGCAAGACTCTATCTTAAAAAAAAACAAAAGGGACCTGGCAAGATGGCCGAATAGGAACAGCTCTGGTCTGCAGCTCTCAGCAAGATGAATGCACAAGGTGGGTGATTTCTGTACTTCCAACTGAGGTACCTGGCTCATCTCACTGGGACTGGTTAGACAGTGAGTACAGCCTACAGAGGGCGAGCTGAGGCAGGGTGGGACGTCTCCTCACCTGGGAAGCACAAGGGGTTGGGGAACTCTGTAGCCTAGCCAAAGGAAACCATGAGGAACTGGCTATGATGAATGGTGCACCCTGGCCCAGGTACTAAACTTCTGCCACAGTCCTTGCAACCTGCAGACCAGATTCCCTCTGGTGCCTGTGCCACCAGGGCCCTGGGTTTCAAGCTTAAAACTGGGAGGCTGTTTGGGCAGACACTGAGATAGCTGCAGGAGTTTTTTTTCATACCCCAGTGGCACCTAGAATGCCAGTGAGACAGAACTGTTCACTTCCCTGGAAAGGGGGCTGAAGCCAGGGAGCCAAGTGGTCTAGCTCAGTGGATCCCACTTCTACAGAGCCCAGCAAGCCAAGATCCACTGGACTGAAATACTCGCTGTAGGCACAGCAGTCTGAAGTCGACCTGGGATGCTTGAAGCTTGCTGGGGGAAGGGGCGTCCGCCATTATTAGACTTGAATAGGCAGTTTTTCCCTCATAGTGTAAACAAAGCTGCAGGGAAGATCCAACTGGGCAGAGCCTTCTGCAGCTCAGCAAAGCAGCTGTAATCAGACTGTTTCTACCTTCCCCCTCCCTAGGCCGGGCACAAATAAAAAAAAAAAAAAAAAAAAAAAAAAAAGGCACCAGCCACAATCAGGGGCTTACAGATAAAACTCCCATCTCCCAGGGACAGAGCACCTGGGGGAAGGGATGGCTGTGGGTGCAGCTTCGTCAGGCTTAACCGTCCCTGCCTGCCAGCTCTGTGCAGTGGATCTCCCAGCACAGCGTTGGAGCTCTGCTAAGGGTCAGGCTGCCTTCTCAACTGGGTCCCTGACCTCCTGTCTCCTGATTGGGAGACACCTCCCAGCAAAGGGTGACAGATGCCTCACACAGGAGAGCTCCGGCTGGCATCTGGTGGATGCCCTTCTGTGATGAAGCTTCCAGAGGAAGGAATAATCTTTGCTGTTCTGCAGCCTCTGCTGGTGATACCGAGGCAAACAGGGTCTGGAGTGGACCTCCAGTAAACTCCAGCAGACCTGCAGCAGAGGGGCTCCTGACTGTTAGAAGGAAAACTGACAGAAAGGAATAGTATCAACATCAACAAAAAGAATATCCACTCAGAAACCCCATCTGACGGTCACCAACATCAAAGACCAAAGGTAGATAAATCTATGAAGATAGGGAGAAATCAGCGCAAAAAGGCTGAAAATTCCAAAAACCAGAATGCCTCTTCTCCTCCAAGGGATCACAACTCCTTGCCAGCAAGGGAACAAAACTGGGCAGAGAATGAGTTTGATAAATTGACAGAAGTAGGCTTCAGAAGGTGGTTAAATAACCTCCTCCAAGCTAAAGGAGCACGTTCTAATCTAATGCAAGGAAGCTAAGAAGCTTGAAAAAGGTTAGAGGAATTGCAAGTTAGAATAACCAGTTTAGAGAAGAAAATAAATGACCTGATGGAGCTGAAAACCACAGCACGAGAACTGCATGAAGCATACACAAGTATCAATAGCCAAATCAATCAAGTGGAAGAAAGGATATCAGAGACTGAAGGCCAACTCAATGAAACGAAGCATGAAGACAAGATTAGAGAAAAAAAGAGTGAAAAGAAATGAACAAAGCCTTCAAGAAATATGGGACCATGTAAAAAGACCAAACCTATGTTTGGTGTAACTAAAAAGTGATGGGGAGAATGGAACCAAGTTGGAAAACACTCTTCAGGATATTATCCAGGAAAACTTCCCAACCTAGCAAGACAGGCCAACATTCAAATTCAGGAAATTCAGAGAACACCACAAAGATACTCCTCCAGAAGAGGAACCCCAAGACACAAAATTGTCAGATTCACCAAGGTGGAAATGAAAGAAAAAATGCTAAAGGCAGCCAGAGAGAAAGGTCGGGTTACCCATAAAGGGAAGCCCATCAGACAAACAGTGGATCTCTCGGCAGAAACCCTATAAGCCAGAAGAGTGGGGGCCAATATTCAACATTGTTAAAGAAAACAATTTTCAACCCAGAATTTCATATCCAGCCATACTAAGCTTCATAAGCGAAGGAAAAATAAAATCTTTTATAGACAAGCAAATGCTGAGAGACTCTGTCACCACCAGGCCTGTCTTACAAGAGCTCCTGAAGAAAGCACTAAACATGGAACAACCGGTACCAGCCACTGCAAAAACAAACCAAACTGTAAAGAGTGTGAACACTATGAAGAAATCACATCAACTAACAAAGTAACCAGCTAGCATCATAATGACAGGATTAAATTCACACATAACAATATTAACTTTAAATGTAAATGGGCTAAATGCCCCAGTTAAAAGACACAAACTGGCAAAATGGATAGAGTCAAGACTCTGGTGTGCTATATTCAGGAGACCCATTTCATGTGCAAAGACACACGTACACTCAAAATAAAGGGATGGAGGAATATTTACCAAGCAAATGGAAAGCAAAAAAAAAAAAAAAAAAAAGCAGGGGTTGCAATTCTAGTATCTGATAAACAGACTTTAAACCAACAAAGATCAAGAGAGACAAAGAAGGGCATTACATAATGGTAAAGGGATCAATGCAACAAGAAGAGCTAAATATCCTAAATATATATTCACCCAATACAGGAGTGACCAGATACATAAAGCAAGTTCTTAGAGACCTACAAAGAGACTCAGATGCCCACACAAAATAGTGGGAGACTTTAACACCCCACTGTGAATATTAGACAGATCAACAAGACAGAAAATTAACAAGGATATCCAGGACTTGAACTCAGCTCTGGACCAAGCAGACCTAATAGACATCTACAGAACTCTACACCCCAAATCAACAGAATATACATTCTTCTCAGCACCACACCTCACTTATTCTGAAATTTACCACATAATTGGAAGTAAAACACTCCCCAGCAAATGCAAAAGTATGGAAATCATAACAGTCTTTCAGACCACAGTGCAATCAAATTAGAACTCAGGATTAAGAAACTCAGTCAAAACTGCACAGCTACATGGAAACTGAACAACTTGCTCCTAAACAACTACTGGATAAATAACAAAATTAAGGCAGAAATAAGTTATTTGAAACCAATGAGAACAAAGACACAATGTACCAGAATCTCTGGGACACAGCTAAAGCAGTGTTTAGAGGGAAATTTATAGCACTAAATGCCCAAAAGAGAAAGCAGGAAAGATCTAAAATCGACACCCTAACATCACAATTAAAAGAACTAGAGAAGCAAGAACAAACAAATTCAAAAGTTAGCAGAAGACAAGAAATAACTAAGATAAGAGCAGGACTGAAAGATCCAGAAATACAAATAACTCTTCAAAAAAAAAAAAAAAATCAATGAAACTAGGAGTTGGTTTTTTGAAAAGATCAACAAAATAGATAGACCGCTAGCCAACCTAATAAAGAGAAAAGAATCAAATAGATGCAAAAAAAAAAAATGATAAAGGGGATTATTACCACTGATCCCACAGAAATACAAACTACCATCAGAGAATACTATAAACACCTCTATGCAAATAAACCGGAAAATCTAGAAGAAATGAATAAATTTCTAGAAACATAGATACTCCCAAGTCTAAACCAGGAAGAGGTTGAATCCCTGAATAGACCAATAACAAGTTCTGAAATTGAGGCAATAATTAACAGCCTACCAACCAAAAAAAAAAAAAAAAAAAAACAAAAGCCCAGGACCAGACGGATTCACAGACGAATTCTACCAGAGGCACAAAGAGGAGCTGGTACCATTCCTTCTGAAACTATTCCAAATAATAGAAAAGGAGAGACACTTCCCTAACTCATTTTATAAGGCCAGCATCATCCTGATACCAAAACCTGGCAGAGACACACACACAAAAGAAAATTTCAGGCCACTATCTCTGATGAACATTGATGCAAAAATCCTCAATAAAATACTTGCAAACTGAATCCAGCAGCATATCAAAAAGCTTATCCACCACGATCAAGCTGGCTTCATCCCTGGGATACAAGGCTGGTTCAACATACACAAATCAATAAATGTAATCCATCACATAAACAGAACCAATGACAAAAACTACATGATTATCTCAATAGATGCAGAAAAGGCCTTTGATATAATTCAACACCCTTTCAACAAACTAGGTATTGATGGAATGTATCTCAAAATAATAAGAGCTATTTATAACCAACCCATAGCCAATACCATACTGAATGGGCAAAAACTGGAAGCATTCCCTTTGAAAATTGATACAAGACAAGGATGCTCTCTCTCAACACTTCTATTCAAGATATTGGAAGTTCTGGCCAGGAAAATCAGGAAAGAGAAAGAAATAAAGGGTATTCAAACAGGAAGAGAGTAAGTCAAATTGTCTCTGCAGATGACATGACTGTATATTTAGAAAACCCCATAGTCTCAACCCAAAATCTCCTTAAGCTGATAAGCAACTTCAGCAAAGTCTCAGGATACAAAATCAATGTGCAAAAATCACAAGCATTCCTATACACCAATAATAAACCAGCAGAGAACCAAATCATGAGTGATCTCCCATGCACAATCACTACAAAGAGAATAAAATACCTAGGAATACAATTTAAGGGGGATATGAAGGACCTCTTCAAGGAGAACTACAAACCACTGCTCAACGAAATCAGAGAGGACATGAACAAATGGAAAAAACATTCCATGCTCATGGATGGGAAGAATCAATATTGTGAAAATGGCCATGCTGCCCAAAATAACTTATAGATTCAATGTTATCTCCATCAAGCTACCAGTGACTTTTTTCACAGAATTAGAAAGAACTACTTTAAATATCATATGGAACCAAAAAAGAGCCCACATAGCCAAGACAATCCTAAGTAAAAAGAACAAAGCAGGAGGCATCACACTACTGACTTCAAAGTATACTACAAGGCTACAGTAACCAAAACAGCATGGTATTGGTACCAAAACAGATATATAGACCAATGGAACAGAACAGAGGCCTCAGAAATAACACCACACATCTACAACCATCTGATATTTGACAAACCTGACAAAAACAAGCAATGGGAAAAGGATTCCCTACTTAATAAATGGTGTTGGGAAAACTGGCTAGCCATATGCAGAAAACTGTAACTGAACCCCTTCCTTATACCTTATACAAAAATTAACTAAAGATGGATTAAAGACTTAAATGTAAGACCTAAAACCCATAAAAACCCTAGAAGAAAACCTAGGCAATACTATTTAGGATATAAGTATGGGCAAAGACTTAAAGCAATGGCAACAAAAGCCAAAATTGACAAATGGGATATAATTAAACTAAAGAGCTTCTGCACAGCAAAAGAAACTATCATCAGAGTGAACAAGCAATCTACAGAATGGGAAAAATTTTTGCAATCTATCCATCTGACAACATCCAGAATCTACAAAGAACTCAAACAAATTTACAAGAAAAAAAAAACACACATCAAAAAATGAGCAAAGGATACAAACAGACACTTTTCAAAAGAAGACATTTATGCGGCCAGTAAACATTAAAGCTCATTATCACTGGTCATTAGACAAATGCAAATCAAAACCACAATGAGATACCATCTCATGGCAGTTAGAATGGTAATAATTAAAAAGTCAGGAAACAATAGATGCTGGAGAGGACGTGGAGAAATAGGAATGCTTTCACACTGTTGGTGGGAGTGTAAATTATTTCAACCACTGTGGAAGACAGTGTGGTGCTTCCTCAAGGATCTAGAACCAGAAATATCATTTGACCCGGCAATCCCATTAATGGGTATATACCCAAAGGATTATAAAACATTCTACTATAAACACACATGCACATGTACATTTATTGTGGCACTGTTCACAATAGCAAAGACTTGGAACCAACCCAAATGCCCATGAATAATAGACTGGATAAAGAAAATGTGGCACATATACATCATGGAATATTATGCAGCCATAAAAAAGGATGAGTTGATGTCCTTTGCAGGGACATGGATGAAGCTGGAAACCATCATTCTTAGCAAATCAACAAAAAAACAGAAAACACTGCATGTTCTCACTCATAAGTGGGAGTTGAACAATGAGAACACATAGACACAAGGAGGGGAACATCACACACCGGGGCCTGTTGGGGGGTGGGGGGCTAGGGGAGGGACAGAATTAGGAGAAATTCCTAATGTAGATAATGGGTTGATGGGTGCAGCAAATCACCAGGGCATATATATACCTATGTAACAAACCTGCAGGTTCTGCACATGTACCCCAGAACTTAAAGTATATTAAAAAAAAAAAAAAAAGGTTTGGCCACGGCAGATAGAAATTTAAGGAGGAAATTTAGAGAGAATTTTGTTTTGGGTTTATGTTTTTAGAGGCATATTAGACATACATGTGAGATGGCAAGTCAGCAGAAAGTAATCATTAATCAATTTAATATTCTTATGAAACTGCCAAGTTAAATTTGTTTCAAAATGTAATCCTCAGGCTGGGCCAATGGCTCATGCCTGTAAGCCCAGCACTTTGGGAGGTCAAGGTGGGCAGATCACCTGAGGTTGGGAGTTTGAGATCAGCCTGACCAACATGGAGAAACCCTGTCTCTATTAAAAATACAAATAAAATTAGCTGGGCATGGTTGTGCATGCCTGTAATCCCAGTTACTCGAGAGGCTGAGGCAGGAGAACTGCCTGAACCTGGGAGGTGGGCCATTGCACTCCAGTCTGGGCAACAAGATTGAAACTCTGTCTCAAAAAAATAAAAAAACTGTAATCCTCAATAAAGATTGATATGCAGATAATAATAATTTAATCAGACTTCTAAATGTGAGAATGTTTTCTTCTCATTTATGTACACTCTCTCTTTAGGTACTCTCAAGTAAGCATGGCTTATAAATATGCTACTTCTCATATATCTTCAGACCTGACCTTACCCCACAGAGCTCCAGATTCATATATTCAAAAACCTACCTAATATCTCCATAGAACTAAACATGTCCAAAACAGAACTGATTCCCCAAACTCAGTTCCCTTCACAAACACTTCCCTGCCCACAGATGATTAGTCTTCATCTTTTCTTTCTTGGTAATAGCATCATCATCTAACTATCATACTTGCTTAATCCAAATAACCTAAAGTCATCATTGACCCCCCACTCTTCCTCCTCACCATATCCAAATCACATGCAGTTAACTAATTCAACCACCCCATATTTTCGGTTTCCACTTTCTTCAAATGCTTCCTCTTCTGGAGTTAAAAACAGTAAGCATTTTTAAAACCATCACAAATTATTAACTTCATCTTGTATTTAACTGCTACTTTGTTTTTTAACCAAATTTTCTCTATGTGTGGTGGGGTTAATTTTTCTCCAGCCAATTAAAAAAAAAAATTTTTTTATTTAAACTGCAACCTTCTCAGAGAAGTTTTTCTCACCTATTGATATTCCACTAGAAAGAGTAGAACTTTCAGCTTGGCCTCGAGATGGTGCATGGGGCTCCATGACACTATCATCTAACAGATGTCTTGGCCCTGCATTTGGAAACGTTGCACTCTTAAATTCTGCTGTGTTCATTTTATGAATGAAGCTGGAAACAAAGAAAGAAAAAAGGTTCATATCTTTTATTATTGTTACAATTTAGAATATAAAAACTGCTCTTACATATAAAGATTTAGGATATAAGAGATTTACCTGTTGTCATAATGAGATCTTACCATAAAAGCCTCAAACTAACAGTTTACGGAAAATGTTTTAGGAAACCTGGCTGTATCTACATATTAGAGCATACTTTAAAATAATTTCATTTTGAGCCTCTTGCCCATTAAAAAAAATTGCTTCCACATTCACTTTTGGATAATATTAAATTTCCAGAAAAATTATGGCAAAAGTGAACATGTGTCCCCATTTTGAAAAAACAATACTGCAAAACTAATGAAGTTAAAAAAAGTCAGTTTTCTTGATATTTACTAATAAAATAATTTTTATACCTCTTAATTTGTGACTGATTTTGGTTAAGACAATGTCTTGATATAAAGGTTATAATTTTTAAAAAAAGGTATGCTGCTATCCTGATTTTCTTTATGATGGCCCTCCATAATTTTCATTTATCCTCTCCAAATATAAATGCACTGTTGACAAAATCCCATTTCCAAATTCAGGTAATAAGAAATGAAAGCGTTTAGGCAAACAAGATATTTTACTGAAATGAAAGAAGGCTGTTAAGAAAAAAGAAAACTATTCAAGGATATCATTTTCTGCAGAACTAATAAATAGGCAATAAACCCAACCACAAACAACTTAAAAATGTGAAAGATAAAATTAAAAATGCTGACTTATAACCCAGGCTATGGCACTTCCTATGTCCATGTGGAATCAGATTCCGAGGGGATGGAGGTGTTTGTGGGAGCAAGGCTCCTTCAGCTGCCACACTTTTTCGTCCACTCTGTGGAGATGCTCCTACTTCAGGACCTAAGGGTTAAATTTAAAGATAAAGAGATTTTCAAATGATTACATATGATTATTTTATTTTTCAGTTCCTTGATATAAAATACTAAATGTGGTTCAAATTTTGAGATAGTATTGTTAGTTCTATTTAACTGACTTGAAGATGAGAAATATATTCCAAGTCCTAAAACACCAAATCCCAAACCAAAGAGAATCCATTCATTTTTATCTTACTTATACTAAGTAGAGGCAGTGTAAATATTTTCTCCATTACATAAGCAGCAGCAGAATTAAAAGAGATCAGCTTTCACATCACAGACAAAATCTGGACTAAACACCCAGGTCTTCTGAGTCCTAGGTTCAGTGCTCTTTTAATTTTATACATTACTTCTTTATTCCTATTTTCAACTTCCTCTTAAAGAACGTGTAGGGTAGGTCAAACACTCAAATTAGAAATTAAATCCATACTGACATTGTTCAGGCTTATGGGAATAAATAATAGATTATTATTAAAGTGCAAAATAGCACTTGAAGAATAAAAAGAAAAGCAAATATAAGAAATTTAAAATGAAATGTTTTTTCTGCTTGGAATATTCTTCCCCATAGATACTGTCATGGTTTGTTTCTTCACTTCTTCCCATCTTATTAGATTTCTTTTTTTTTTTGAGATGGAGTTTCGCTCTTGTTATCCAGGCTGGAGTGCAATGGCGCGCTCTTGGCTCACTGCAACCTCCGCCTCCTGGGTTCAACCAATTCTCCTGCCTCAGCCTCTTAAGTAGTTGGGACTATAGGTGAGTGCCACCATGCCCAGCTAATTTTTTGTATTTTTAGTAGAGACGGGGTTTCACCATGTTGACCAGGATGGTCTTGATCTCTTGACCTCATGATCCACCTGCCTCAGCTTCCCAAAGTGCTGGGATTATAGGTGTGAGCCACCGCACCCGGCCCAGTTGTCGAATATTTTTAGAAAATACATGAAACTTACGTGTGAAGGCCTGTACTGGGAATTTTAAAATAGGTACCTATCAGTGATTTCTTAAATAATGAACAATTCTCTTTATGTTGTTTTAAAAAATTATTTGTGGTATACACATAATATCCCCATTATAATGTAATAGGTAAAGGAAGAAACTATGATTTTTATATTTTTAGTACTTGGTTCAGTATTAAAGTCAACATTTAAAAAAAAGCCATTAAAATTAACATCTACTAATTAAATTAGTAGATTTTACCATTAGACCACAGAAATTTCTAGTACAATCAACCTTCATTGCCTAGGACAATGCATTCTTAATTAAAAATGAATATCCATAACTACTTGTCTATTATTTTCCATCCGATACATCTATTTTCCTTGATTAGGTAGCATATTTGTTTGTACACTACTGACAAACTATAGCAACTTTTAAATTAAAAAACAAAAAATCCATGAAGGACTGATAGATTTTAATATCAAAATAAATTTTATGTGCAGTATAAGATGTACTAAGTTTTTATTTATTTTGGAGTATATTCTTCCTCATTAGGTTATCTGATGTAGATTTGGTAACGAGAGACAACTATGTACTAACCTACTAAATCTTCCCTGGAAGCAGCAGAACGTGGGGTGATTGTCCCTGGTTCAATCTTTAATGAAAGCCTGAATTTTAAAAAGACAAAATACATGCCATGATTAATTAACATTTGATGAAACAAGATTAAAGTTGTTTTCTCACAAAAAACTAAAAACATTTTAATGAAATAATCTGACCTATATATTTTTCTGCAAGAGCAATCTTCTTCTTTTAGAGACAGGGAATCTCACTTAAGCTTCAAACTTGTGGGCTTAAGCAATCTTTGCACCTTGGCTTCCCAAAGTGCTGGGATTACAGGCATGGAGCCACCAAGCCTGACCAAGAGCAACATTTTTTTTTTTTTTTTGAGACGGAGTCTCACTCTGTCATCCAGGCTGGAGTGTAGTGTCGTGATCTCAGCTCACTGCAACTTCTGCCTCCTGGGTTCAAACGATTCTCCTGCTTCAGCCTCCTGAGTAGCTGGGACGACAGGTGCGTGCCACCACGATTTTTTGTATTTTTAGTAGAGACAGGTGGCCAGGATGATCTCAATCTCCTGACCTCGTGATCCGCCTGCCTTGGCCTCTCAAAGTGCTGCGATTACAGGTGTGAGCCAATGCTCCTGCCCCAATTTTAAATTAAGATGTTAAATCTCTTATCTCTTTCATACAAAGCTGATCTTACGGTTATTCTAGGAAATATCAGGAAGGGAATATACATTAAAAAATACAAAAATCTCCCCAATTACCTTAAAGTTGCCAAACCACAGAACACATTAAAAGATATTTGATGAATGACTAAATGATTATTTAACTTAAGAGCTAACACTGATACCTGACACTTAAATTCATAAACTTTCATATATATTATTAAATATTATGCAAATTATTTCTAAAAACACCTTATTTAAAACTAACAAACCAGCTTACAAAACTCTTCAAAAGAAAGATCTACACAAATAAAAAAGTTGTCTGCAAAATTCCTAGTAAGTTCCTGTCCTAAGTCAGAGTTAATTAGGTGGTACTTAAGTTCCATTTAGGATAATATATCCAGTTTTGAGTTTCACAGTGAAAGAGATTATGATTCCTGTCAGGGGAAGCTATTTCAGAAAATAGGATACTAAAGTAGTTGTAGAAAATGCTTTGGTGTGATACATGAATCCTAATATTGCTGAGCTTCTCTGAAAAGTAATAAAAACTGCTTAGCATTCTACTGACTAAAATTTTAAAAGTAATTGCACAAGTGGCATTTATAATGATACATCTATTGTAGGTTCTTAAGTTATTAACTATATTCCAGTTATTTGGTAACATAAAATGCATATATTGAACAGATGAATTTGACATTAACCAGACTCTCTCTTCTTTTTCTAAAGACATTTTCTTGACTTATTTAGGCTACAGACTATACTCCATTCATTCATTTGACAAGTATTTGCTGAAAACTTGTGTTGGGCACTGTGCTCAGAACTGAAATATAACAGAGATTATAGCAGACACGGTATTCCTGTCCTTCTGAAGCTTCCAATCTAGCAGATGAAAGAAAAGGAGTAACGAAATAACTACCAGTTCCCAATGGCACCAAAATAGAAAGAAACAGAAAGAGAGCTTATTGGGTGAATCACATTGCTATTGGTAGCAACCAGAAACTGACAACAATATAAAAAGCAGAAGCATCCCTGCGTGTCAGCTGCTTACATCATCATCAAAGCACCATATAATAACAGAGATGCTGATTCATTAAGAAGATATGTTCAGCATTAAAACAAAATCACCCAGAAAGATTTTCATCATGATCAAAAGATATATAATGTATAATATCTATACTGGCTGCCTGTGTAGATAAAGTTGCCCAAAACAGGCCTTTGTAAGTGACATGTCATTTCTATTCACAAATTTTTCATCATAAAAGACATTTTTTCTAACAAAATGTTTTTTTCTAAATTTTTCTAATAATTTTAATGACATCTTAAAATGCTCAATTTTTCAAACACACTAAATTATTAGGCTCATGAAACACAACTGCATTTTTAGAAAAACAATCTGTCAGTTGGATGCAGTGGCTTACGCCTGTAATCCTAGCACTCTGGAGGCCAAGGCAGGTAGATTTTCTGAGGTCAGGAGTTCAAGATCAGCCTGGTCAACACGGAGAAACCCCGTCTCTACTAAAAATACAAAAATTAGCTGGGTGTGGTGGCGGGCGCCTGTAATCCCAGCTACTCGGGAGGCTGAGGCAGGAGAATCGCTTGAACCTGGGAGGCGGAGGTTGCAGTGAGTTGTGATTGTGCCACTGCACTCCAGCCTGGGCAAATTCTGTCTCAACAACAACAACAACAACAAAAAAAAAAAAGAAAGAAAAGAAAAAGAAGAAAAACAATTCTGTCTTCTCTAGTACTGTATGATGTCCCAATAACACCAAATGACTCACTGTTCCCCAAGTAAACACAGTTTCTCATCCCATTCCCTGGATCATTCCATCACTGGCAAGCTTTTCCTTATCCTTCACACGAGACTAACTTCTACTCACCTGCTAAGATTTGGCCTCAGATGACACGGTCTCCTGAAGCTGTTCATATTTCCTTTCTTTTTAGTTTTCCTATGTAAAGCTGTGTTAGGTCTCCCCTTACCTAGCATCCTGGGCATATCTCTATTATAATTCTGTTTGAAATGTTTTATAATCATCTGTTTTGTGGATGTATTTTACATTAGACTGAGCTTCTTGAGGGCAAGAACAGTATCTTATTTTCATAATCCCAGCAACTAGCACAGTAACTGGCCTGTAACAAAACCTTAGTAAATATCTGTCAATTTAATGGAAGGGCTGCTCTGGTTCTAGCTCTTTATGAAAACAAAAATGCAGCATAATAGTATCCGCTTTCCTACAAAAATAAAGGCAGTGTATGATATGTCAGTTTATAGAATGCCAAAACTACCTAGTGGCTTCACTGGCTAAGTCTATCCTGTTAGCAAAGTAAAAACTAGCTTTAATCCATATTATAATTTTACAGTCACAAAAAATTTGTACAAAAGTTTCTGAGATTTCACTTGTATCTAAAAAACTTTAAATTCTTTTAAATTCAATAAGTTTCTTGAGCCAGATAAATAATAGCTACTTGCTCATATTTTGAATTTTAGGATATCTGTTCTATACCTCACTGGACAAAACGTTAAGTATTTATTAGGCATGAGTATCTATGTCAGTATCAGAAAGAAGGGAAAAACAGTGTTAAGTATAAGACACAGATCATCAAACTTGAAAAACTTACAACCTAGGGCAACAGATTTTTGAAACAACTCTAGCTTTAAACGGCTTCTTCATTGACTTCATACATTTTCAAGGAAGTAACTATGTAAAAACTTCTTGTAGAATAAAAATTGGTACAGAAATATAAAGTGTTGATATTATAGTGTGGGAGAAAAGATACCAATAAAGTCATTTTCAAACATTAGTAAAATTTTAGATGAATTCAGAAAAATTATTTCTAGATGTTTTCCAGAATTTCTATAGCCATTTACTAGGACTAATTATGTTCTACAGAATTTTAAAAAAATTGTCAAAACCTGGAACAAGGAAGTTAATAATCATTACCAAAGGAAGATAAAAAATATTTCTATGTAATGCATTAACATTGAAAAATAATCTAGTCTTTCACTTAGATGAATTTTCGAAACATGACCTTTTATTGGAAAAAATATTTGTGAAAGTGCAAAATTCAATTTGAAAGCTTGGGAACAACTGGCATAACAAAGCTAAGTACACATAAAAAAAAAAAAACAAATGAAGCTAAAAGAAAAGTGAGAAGCTTCAAGAGAAATAAGCTCTTTATCTTCCCACTTTAAAAAAAAACCCCAGCAGTTATGTAAAGCATATCAATGAAAGAGGAAAGGGTTAATAATGTAAAAATCTCCTCTCCCATCTTTGGGCAGTATTGTGGATATAAGCAGGAAAAAAAAAATGAGTATCAGCTATTTTAAAAGTGATTTCAAAATCTTTTTTTTTTCTTTTGAGATAGAGTTTCCCTCTTTTTGCTCAGGCTGGAGTGCAATGGCACAATCTCGGCTCACTGCAACCTCTGCCTCCTAGGTTCAAGAGATTCTCCTGCCTCAGCCTCCCAAGTAGCTGGGATTACAGGCACGAGCCACCATGCCCAACTAATTTTATATTTTTAGTAGAGATGGGGTTTCACCATGTTGGCCAGGCTGGTCTCGAACTCATGACCTCAAGTGATCCACTCCTCCTCGGCCTCCCAAAGTGCTGGCATTACAGGTGGGAGCCACTGTGCCTGGTCTCAAAAATCTTTAAAGAACTTACTGTAATACAGGGAAAAGAATATGTGTGGTGCTACACTGGAGAAATGTCTCTTCTCCAGAGACAAGATGGACCAATATTCTCTCAATCCACAAAAACAATTAAAAACAAACAACGATGTGTCAATAATTACCATTAAAAGGAGTAATTCTTCTATTTTAAAAACTGTCTCATTGATTTTTCTGTCTATTAAAAGATAAATTCTGTAAGGATTCAATGACTGAATATGGGTGAAAGTAAGAAATTTAAATTAGAACCATCAAACGTCAGCTCTCTACAAACAGAGAGATAAAATAATTTATTAAAAATAACAAATGAGGTATTTGTATATTGGGTTAATCCTAACAAGTGATTAAAAATACTTATACGTTAGTACCTTTACTGCTGTAAACCTACCACTGGATTAGGCATTTGTTTGACACCACATAGGATTTAGATGTTTAAATACATAGGGATAGAAAGGTGGAGGACAGGACAAAGTTATACAAACCACTTTTGAAGATCCAACCTACTTGTAATTATCGTCTTCCACAAATTTTTGTAGTTCTTCTATATACTGAACGGAGTTCAGATATTTTTGGACATGAGGCAACATGGGAATATCTAGGCAAAAGGTGATAAATAATCATCTGATAAAGTACAACTTAACTTGAACTTTAAAAATCAAGCTGAAAATAATTTGAAGGTAATTTAAGGCCACATGGTATCAAAATTTAAATTAACTCTAGAAGGACATTACTGAGATAAACTTTATTTAATGTGAAACTGAAGGTAATTTAGAAAATTACAGTTGCATACTGTTTGTATAGATTGTTGTTGTATTTTTTTAATAGCTCCAATTATAAAGTCTCATATATTTGAGAAATTTCATGGAAAGGATCAGGAACTATTCTAAACTAAACACAAGACATGAAGGCAGTTATTTTTCTTTTAAAGAAACCTGGCTCTCATTTATAAATGTGGTCTATCTCCTCCCCTTATAAATTTCAAGCAAGATTAATTTAACATCACAACTTGATGCTATGTTTAAAATATTGAGAAAAGGACAGAATAAGGAATTATTTGATTTAACTTTCAGTAAGATTCTATTTCCACAGATACTTTTAGGAAGTTTTTGAGATTTTCTAAAAAGTATAGATGCACAAAGTAAAAGTCAGCTTTAAGATAAATTTACTTGAAGTAATCATATAATGTAAAATTCAGTTTTTTAACCCATAGAAATTATATATTAACAGCCTAACTTTATTCTCTATCAAACTGAAAGTATCTAAACATTAAAAAAATACCTTTTCTCATCATTTGGGCTTATTTAGCTCTTTCTATATATATAATTCTATAAAATACATATTGGATAGAAATTGGTTATTTACTCAATATCTGACTCAAGAAAGTTGGGCAATTGTCACAAGGCTCAAGGGTCTCAGCTACATTTCCCTAATGGAAAAATGTAAGAACTATTTACATATTTACATAATAGATTAGGGAGATCAAATAAGATAACAGAAAACGACTCTGTAAACTATAAAGGGCCAAATAGCTGTGAGGTAGTAATATTAAATACTTAATGCCTTTGAATTGTGAGAAAGTTGCTGCAAAATAGCAGAAAAGGCAAATACAAAAATAAACATTTTAAATATTAAATACGTAAATTCCTTAAAAGGAAGATCTTATGAAATAAAACAAGCATGATTTCCCTTTATATTAGGGTGGAAATAAGAAACTTAAGTCCCCTGCTGTGTGAAAAATGAGCATCAATGTGTGAATAAATCACTGGAATTACAGCAATGTTAATGGCTTGGCATTATCTCCCAGAAACTTACCATACTCACAAGACTGTTGCAAATCAGAAATTATTCGAAGGATATTATTCATTAAATTTGATCTTTGCTCACTTTCTAGAATGCTGCCAGTTGATGGATATGCTGAATCAATGTATGTTAAATCTGACAAATAGATACCTGAAACAAAATTAGATAAATGAATGTTTTCTTAGTTGTAGCTTAGGAGACTATGACAAAGAAAGGGTGAAAAAGCTTGTTTATAGATACATGCCAATGTATGCCACATTTAAAATACAGTGCTATTAATACACTGAGGCCTGGGTAACACATGATTACTGGGGTCGAGGTTTCCATATGGTTGGGGTCAGACATATACCAATTTTTTGGTAATAATATGCTATTTTGTAAATGTCTTCTTGTGATTTCATTTTCAAGTATAGTTTGAGGCTACAGTTTGAAACTCCAGAACACATGGGAATTAATGGAAAGAGCTGAGCTCTTCAATTGGCTCTGCCTCTCACTAGTTTCATAATGGAGACAGTTATTTTAAACTCAGAACCTCAGATTTAAAATCTATACAAGTATCAATTTCCAAGGTGTATTACAGCTTGAAGACATTAATTTAGCTGGCAGCCCAGACACTGCCTGACAAAGGGAAATTATTTAATATTTGTTTTATACTCTCTTGCCTTGAGTTGATAACTATCATTTAAGTCTTAACTACTTTGAAAATTATCTCAATCTGGTAGAAATGTTTTACACTTTAAAGATCAACACATGAATTTCTGAAATAGTTTATGTGACTACAAATAGAAGTTAACTATTTCTTACTCGCCATGTGCTTTGTACCCAAAAATAACATAACATATCTTCTAAAATTTGGTTGTACTAGTCCTTAAGATGAAAGGTCACTCATTTATTTCTGGAGAGTTCACTATGCACATGTGAAATGTATTAGACAACTATAGCTGGAGAGAAAAGAAAAACATACTTTCCTACTTTTACCCTATTACTTCATGTTCATGAACTCTCAGGGAAATACAACCAATAAGCACTGTTTTTCCTCAGCTTTTTCTTACACCTTAAATGTTTTCTAGACTTACCTCTGCCTATCCAAATCCTATATCTTACTTATCTAATTCAGTGTCAGCTGTTCTCGAGTATTCTCACAGATTCCAAGAAAGGAATTCAGACACTGTCTAGTCTAATTCTCTCGTTTTACAGATGAAGAACCTGAAATACAGATAGTAAAAGGACCTGTCTAATGCCATGCAACCTGTTAGTGATAGAGCTGGATCTCAGGTCTCACTTATAGCCCAGTGTTTTTTTTAAAATTACTTACATTCTGTTAAAAAATCATATGTTATCTGTCCATACTATTCACTTGATAACTTTTATGACTTCAAAATCTCCTTACTTAGATTTTTTTACATTTATATCTTATCTATTCAAGACTCGAAACTAATTTAAGGCAGTTGCTCTATCTTGCAAGCGAGAAAGAAAATCTTGTGCAATGTTTTGACAATAGGTGCTTAATACACCATAAAAGGCTGGCATGGCAATCTTTTTACTCATCCCAGTATCATTCACTTTCCACTCAGTAAATTTTTACAGTATTCTTTAAGCCACCTATCATACTTTTTTTTCTTTAGAGAACCTCAACTTTATTTCCCTATAACTCCCAATGAATCAGAGGTTCCAAATGAAGCTGCGGTTCTTCCCACTTTCCCCAATCTCAGAGGAAGAAGAATCCCTCTCTTTTTCACAAATCTCAACTGTAATTTTGAATGCAATTGTTGTTGCCTCCTTCCAAACAACCACCATTGCCTCTACTATCAATCATCCTACTGGCTCCTTTTCCAGAGCCAATATACACATTTTTCTTCGAGACAGAGTCTTGCTTTGTCACAGGCTGGAATGCAGTGGCGCAATCTCAGCTCACTGCAACCTCTGCCTCCTGGATTCAAGCAATTCTTGTCCCTCAGCCACCAGAGTAGCTGGGATTACAGGCGTGTGCAACCACGCCCGGCTAGTTCTTGCATTTTTAGTAGAGACACGGTTCACCATGTTGGCCAGGCTGGTCTCAAACTCCTATTCTCAAGTGATCCGCCCGACTCAGCCTCCCAAAGTGCTAGGATTACAGGCGTGAGCCAGTGCGCCCAGCCCAATATACATGTTTAAATCTATCCTACTTATAAAGCAAAATACAAGCAACTCTTCCTTCAAATCTGATCCCACTCCTCCAGATAACATCCTTGTCATCCTCCCTTCAACAAACACCTTGGAAAAAAACAGAGTAGTACACTTCTTTATTTTATTATTCTATTTTTAATGTAATATGTGATACACAAAAAAGTTTACATGTGCCAGAAAAATTGTAAAAGACTTTGAGATGGGGGGAAAAGAAAGATTACTAGGTATCCTGTCTCCAGTGCAGCCGTTTGACCATTTTGAGCTATTTTATAACTCTGCACAGCTGATGAAAACTGGTAATACAAATTATTGTCCATAAAAATGCCAAAGAATTATGTCCAGTGGGATCTAATGAATGTTGACTTATCAATGTTGATGAATTTTGCAACTATTTGTTAAATTTATTTCAGCATTCTCGATTGCATGTGTGTTACTTTGAATCCTTCCTTGACATATTTTTGATTCCCTTATAAATTTAATAATTTAAATGAAAATTTGGACACATACTCATTTCATATTTGTGTGAGAATCATGATTTGACTTAAAAAAAATTATTGCCGTGAACAGTGGCTCATGCCAATCTCAGCACTTTGGGAGGCTGAGGCAGGTGGACTGGTTGAGCCTAGGAGTTTGAGACCAGTCTGGGAAACACAGTGAGACCCCACCTCTAAAAAAAAAATTATCAACACATGTGACACCTGTTGTTATCAAACAATATAACAAACATCTGTGAAAGACCAGGCACCTTATTACAACATCCCTAAGGAGAGCTACAAGATTCCTCAAGGAAATGGCACAGGGATGTTAATACATGCATATCAATAACAGCAATAAAAGATATGTTAAAAGTAGCACAGGAAGGCTTAAAGAGGAGTTTCATAAAAATTCTGTGCAAAAAAGTGTCATTGCCTGCTGATGCGATCAGAGAAGGCTTCAAGGAAGAAGTGGGGTTTGAGCTGGGTACTAATGTGCCAGTTCTTGCCATTCTTCCATCTTATCATTAAACTCAGATGACAACTCACCTATAGTCACTCACTATACTGTGCTGTCCAGTATGACAGCCACTTGCCACATGTGACTACTTAGTGTTTCATGTGTTTATTCTGTATGAGTATAAAACAGACAATAGATTTTGAAGGGTTAGTATGAAAGATTAATGTAAAATATCTAATAAACTTTTTTATTGGTTACATGTTAATATTTTAATATGTTGGGGTAAATACTACTTTAAACAAGAACTACAACATCATCTATACTGTTGCATTTATCAGTATGCTCCTTTTCTACTTCATCTCCTTGTTTCCTGTCCAGAAATAACCACTACCCTGAACTTTAAGATCATTCCCTTATTTTTCCCCCAGACATTTGTCTGTATTCCTATCTTTGCCTATTTTTGAGCTTTAAAAATAACATTTTAAGCATCTGAGGATTAAATAATAGTATTTGTAATGTTAGAAAAGTGTCTAGTATATACTAAGTGACTTGTAAGCATTTATTAAATAAAATTTTAAAATATAGTCTTCTGTGGTTGCTTTGTCTATTTTGTTTCTAAGACTTATCCACACTGTTAAATGCTGCTGTAATTCCTGAGAATGAGAACAAGCTAATGTGTGGCTATTTTACAATAACTCATTTGACAGACTTTTGAGTTACTTCCATCCCACCCTCAACCATGTTGCTATAGACACTCTTATACACATCTCCTAGTACACATGTACAAAATTTCTTCAGGATATATGTACACGCCTAGAAGCAAAACTGCCAAGTATATTAATATTCAACTTTACAAGATGGTGCTACATTATTTTTCAAAGCTGTATCAATTTGCAGTCCCACTAATCATATACAAGCTTCTGCTGATCCACATTTGTGCTAACATTTGGTATTACCAATCTCAATTTTGCCAAACTTCTGAGTATAAAATGGTATCTCTTTGTGTCTTAATTTTTATTTCCTTGATTAGTAATAAGGTTAAACATTTATATTTCTATGTAATAAATGTTTCTGTCCATTTTTTCTTTTGAGTTGTCTTTTTCTTATTCATTTCTAATTTCTTAATGTATTGTGCACACTAATTTGTCAGTTAAATTTTATCTAGTCACTCTTCAACACACTAAATAATCTGAAATCCGTATCTATCACTTATTTTGGCAATGACATTAATAACTTTCTCATTCTAAGTCTTAAAACATCTCTCTTGGTCTCCTCTTCCTATGTAATCTCTCTGCGGCATTGTAACCATTCTCTTCAAGTTCCCAGGTTCTTTCTAGCTTGAACTTTCCTATCTTCCCTCAAACCCCGACCATTCTTCTTTTTCCTCATGTTTCCTGGAAGCTGGTTTCCTGGAAATTGGAATCATGGTCTGTCATTAATCTTTCTTTTCATTCTACATGTACTTTCTCTAGTATCTTAGTTCCATAGCTCTAGCTACTACCTAATTGCTGATGACTTTCAAATCTCTCTATGTAAATAAGCTCCTGACTTTCATTTTCAGTTTAACATATCTAACCATAATTTGTCCCTAAATACCTGCCACTCCAATTTCCTACACTGCTTCGTGATATTACTAATTGCTCAAGTTAGAAAGCTCCAAACTGCTCAAATTTAAAAGCTCAGGAAGAATTTACTATCTCTTATTATTCTCAGATTTAAACCATTAGTGACTACAACATAATTACTGAATAATCAAGAAATTATACATAATATAAATCAGAGGCCAGAAGCTGGCAGCACATTTGTTCCAATGTTTTTTAAATTCAGGAAGTATCACGGGAAAAATCTAAATGGCTCTTTTTTTCCTGAAAAATGGGCAGATCTGGCAACACTGTCTCATAATCCTTCATGGCCACAAGTACAGCTGAAAAGATGCAGGCAGACTCCTTTAAATTAACCATAAGGATGGCAACTTGTCATAACCTTCATTTCTCTCCATTATCTTACTACTGATTTACTTCACTGATTTATATTATCTGCTCCATTCTTCTTGTGAGCATTTGCCTTTCTAGGCCCTTGTGTTTGCAACCTCTGGTATACCTATACATGGCATAAGAATTCAAAGAAACAATTCTGTGAAAGAGGTAGAAAATAAGCTCAGACTTTAAATAAAGGATATGGATCAACAGTGTGGCCTAACAGAAAGAGAAAAACAGCACAAGCTATAGCAATAAGGAAGGGAAAGCACAGGTATGTACAGAGAGCCCAAAAGTTTTATCTAGAAGCAGCTTACAGCAACCAGGTAAAGGTAATCAATCACAGACAGTATGGCATAATGCTCTGGCATTAGATTCAAATCCCAGCTCTACTACTTGTATTTAAGTACTAAGCTAAGTTACTTAAGCCTAAATTTGTGTCTCTTCAGCTACTGAGTTTAACATTTCTTCAATCAATGAAATACAAGAGTATAGTTGTATTAAACACTTATTAATTTCTTCCAGCACCTTATTTTCATAGCAGAAGAACCTGGACAGAGGTAGGTAAAGTCATTTGTCTAAGTTCACATAGTTAGTGGGGAGTCAGAGCTTCCTTGTTTTTTCACTCAGTTTAGGGTTATGTTTGTTTTTAAACCACACCACATTAATTAATAAGAATGACCTTACATAGAGAAGAGGGTCATTCTGTAGAACAGGAGGATGTGACATTATGTAACACCAGAATTTAATATTTAAAAGTATTAACTATCTGAAAGAATTTGACTTATGTTTGGTAATTACATATAAAAGCAGTTTTCTCTTAAGACACATTTCAAGGTAAGACATAACATATTACAACATCAAGTATCTTGTAAGTTTAAAACTTTCATTAGCAACTTAGTAAGTAAAATGTTTACAAATTCTTCTAGACTATACAGAGTATTACATTATTTAGGTGGCTGCCTCCTGACAAAGTCTAGGTCCTGTTCTTTGTTAACAAAAACCAAACTCATCAGCCTGCAACTACTTCTAAGTGAAGTTGAATACTATTTTTTTTCCGTATTCAACTTAAGAGATCTCTGGCCAGCAGACTAAAATGTTTGTTTTATAATTGCCCGCTGAACTATGATAGTTTGTTTCCAGATGGTGCCCTTCCTTCAACCTGCACACAATCTCTCCTTGTTCAAAACTATTCAACCTCCTGCTGATCCCACCCCCCTATTTAAGGCTACAAAGAGGAAATCCTAAGGAGGAGATTCCCGCCCCCAGTCTCCAGCAATTTCTGGTGATGTAATATGTGGGCTGAACTTGAGTCTACTGAGAAAGAGGGAATCACTATTCAGGGGTACTGTATATACAATCTAGGTCAGCTGCAGCTGGTTACTGCATTTCTCCATGTGGCAGACAGAGCAAAGCCACAACGCTTTCTCTGCTGGATTAAAGACGGCCCACAGACCAGATCTTCTACTATATTACTTAAAATTACATAGGTGGCTTGTCAAATTCAATTGATTAGTATTGTAAAAGGAAAAAGAAGTTCCTTCTTACAGCGTGGATTCAACGGTCCAAAACAAAAATGCAGCTTCCATTAAAGTCACAGATGAACAAATTTCTACACTGATTTTTAAAATCAAGAATAAGGCAGCAAGTTTCTGGATTCGCTGTATCAACAGATACAAAAAGGTATTTAATATTTCTTTTATTTAAAAATATTATGCATATCAAATGTATAGCTATTTAATATTTGTAGGAGAAATTTCAGAATCTTTTACTAAACAAAGACCTTTGGAATATACTACAGTTTACCTCATCTGAAAAAGGATTTATCTTGCAACCTGACATAAAAACATTAAGTACTATGTGATGGTTAATGCATTATTTGAGGTTCAACTTAATGACAGTTGGTGTATATAATTACAGACTGATGCATGCATGCCATGCTGGGTTTCTGAAAACAAGTGCTTTAGTGACAGTAGAAAGAAATTTTAACGAGTAACAGATTAAATGTATAAGGTTTATAGCATAATGATTAAAAACAAAGGAATACAAACTAAAGAAAATAGTTGTAAACACAATTAGTTTCTCTTCCTGAAGCTACAATGTGTGTGCTGAAGATATACATAAACTGTTGGATTTCACATAGTCATAAAACAAAGCTAAGATATAAAAATAGCTGAAAGTCTTTGCAATAAAATCTCAATTACAGTATAACTAAATATTAAGCAGAAATTCTTGTACAGATTTAAGATTAATTTATGACATTTCCTGTTCCAACTCAAAATTTTAAATAGCTTTCCAGGCTTACATATAGTAATAATTTAATTTGGATAACAGAAATTAAACTCGCTACAACTGGAATTACTTGGAAAAGCAAGTTATCGATATACACACAAAAGCATTATGTAAGTAGTCAATATTAACAATAGAAAATAAGAACTCAGAAGATATAATTAATTAAATACATGACTAAAAGGCCAAAAATATGTAATATTTTTAGAAGGAAATAAGTTTGCTAAGCACACATAAGAGGTGTCCTTAAATATTTTATCTGGAGCTTTGTTTACCTGCATTACAAAAACAAAGATAAAATTACTAGTTACCAAGAGTATGCCTTAAACCAAAGACACATAGGTTTGTTAGATTTGGGACTCCTCTGGCCTTACAAAAATTAAAGATATTAATGGTTAAGAATTCTGAACAAGCAAATAATGGTAAAGCTAAAATTTTTTCCAACTTTGCTTTGATGTCCTTTCCTTAAAGATTTAAAACTGTAAATACTAGCAGGATTTCTGTTAAACACAGATTTTATAAGAAATTCTAACAAAGTTTCCAAGCAATAGTGGATATGAAATACTGTCATCTCTCTTTTTTGTTGTTGCATGCTATGGAAAGTGCAGACTTCATTAAGCCTCAGTTCTTACTGATGCTCTCTTAAGGCAAGCATTTAATCTGAACCCCAAATCACATAGATAACTATTTATCCTTTTCTTAAATATATCCAGGGGATTAGATTGTTCCCAAGTTTCTTCCCAGAACATATTTCACAATCTAGCAGTTCTTTATCTAAAATATCCTGAATGCTTCATAAATTTAACTTCATTGCCTCATACCGTTTTCAGTGCATGACACAGCCAGTTAAATGCCTCTATGAGTTTACCATCTGAAAGGAGGCAAATCCTGACTTTCGTTTCTTCTCTCTAGTAGCTGGCAATGTAGCAACTATGAAGAGAAATGCTACTAATAAAATTAACCCAATGCATTTTGTTCTTTTCTGAAAACACTAAGACCTAGATTTAAACTTAAGTATTCTATAACTAATTTATAACATTCTCTTGGGCCCTAGGAAAATTTTAACATATACAGTAAGGTTTTATGAGGTAACATAGATTTATGGATCTTTCACTTCAAAACTGAACATATGTGAAAAAATATTAAATAAGAGAATGTTTTTAGAAAACATAACAGTAAATGTATTTTTAAAACTAGTTCTTCACTCCTGACGTAGCTAGTCTACTACTTAAGAAATGTGGGTCCTTACCCTGCTTTATGTGACAATGAAGCCAATACTTTTGCATTTATTAAAAATGCAGTAGCCAGCTGCAGCTGACCTAGATTGTATATACAGTACCCCTGAATAGTGATTCCCTCTTTCTCAGTAGACCCAAATTCAGCCCACATGTTACATATTATATTTATTTAAAAAATAAAATTTTAGTTGCCTCCTTTAAATGCTAATTTAGATTACTTTCTCTTATGGTAGGCAGTGATACCTCTTATGATTTACTCTTATAGGAACCACAATGAGGCAAGGCAGAATACACACAAGGAAGCTGTTTTTAACTCATCTAAATTTTAGCATTTTGGTGTTTTTGTTCTTCAATGACAACACTGATGCAAAGTCCTAACAGCAGTCTTGGATGATGCGCTTTTAGCTGTTCTATAAAAATCTGTGTCTGGTATTAATACAAGCTGTTCAATCAGAATATTGCTCATAAAATTCTATTTGTTTTGGAGTTTTGTATTACTTCCTGCACTTTCCTTGTTTTGGTAGTTTATTTCATAGTAAATATTATTTAAGTAAAATAATTTTATGATGTAAGAGTTTCTATTCTAGTACTAAAATGAACAAACTTTAGCAGTAGGTAAGTTAAATATATAGGAAAAATGACACACATGTGCTCAGGAGAAGGACTTTTATTTACTAGGGTCAAGAAAATAAAAGCCCAGGCTAAATTCCATGTCTAAATTCCATGAACCTGGACATATAATAAATGTTTTATTGGTTTCTGGTATAGGTAACTCCTGTATAGTAAAAGTCTATTTTCAAAAATAAAATAGATGACCGTTTCTGTCTAAAGATGTCAGAAAGCAAGGTATGAAAACATAAAAAGCAAAAAAAAAAAATTCACCCATGTGTGCTCTGGCTATCAGTCAGCAAAAGAAGGCCTTGACAGAAATAGAGATTATTATGTCCTCCCTATCTTTTGTTTTCATGCCCTCTCTTGTTAGTAAAAGAATTGTCTGTACTTCATATTTGCCTTATTTTCATTATCTGCCCATTCTGAAGACACTACTGAATTGAAAAATGCCAAAAACAAAAGAACATGGTTTTAGAAAGTGAAAGTAGCAGCAGTCTTCATGACGACAGCAGAAGAGTCTATATTTCATTGACATGACCTTTGTTCTTGGGAGGGGTCCATAATCATAGGTAGATACATAACTACCAACTGACAGAATACATGTGGAAGGAAAGAAATAACTGCAGAAAAGTCTGAGATGTAAAAAACAATTTGGCAGAATTTGGACACAAATTCTACCAAGAATTATCCATAAATACTTTTGCATAATTAAGTAACCGGTCAATGAAAGAGGATATAAACCAGGAAAAGGCTGTGAAAAGCAATAAACATAAACTTAAGACTCCTCTGTGGTTATGACATGACTAGGATAAAAATCACAGGTCTAGAAGTTAGAGGAGTAGGTTTGAATCCCATTTAAGTGATTTAGCTTCTCAAGGATTTTATTCCTTTATATAATGATATGGCATTTACTTCAGTGTTGTAAATGCAAAGAGTTATAACATGTCTTAAGCTACATAAATTAAGGGATTGTCAACAGTGTTGCAGTTAGGAATTTCTTTAGAATACTTTATCATATAACGTCTTGGATTAATTGAAAACGTGAACTCTGAAGTCTTCAGACTGGATTCAAATTCTGGCTCCATCACTATGAAGCTGTATGACTCCTGATAATAAGGTACTTAACTTCTGGATGCCAAGTTTTTCATCTCAAAGTGGGGGTCATAATAATCTCCTTCATAGGGTTGTGGTGATAACTAAAACATAAAAATGGCTTAAAATATGCCTAACACTGAACAAGCACTCAGTAAATATTAATTGCTGTTACTGTTGTATTGTTATTATTAGTAACAGGCATAAATGATCTAGAAGCTGGTTTCTTAAATCAAGAAACAGTTACTTATGTGGAAATTTGGACAGAAAAGCTCTGTCTTAGGGTGTCCACTGCCATCCTTCAAAAATGGCAGACAGGTATCAAGTTCTCAAGAGTGAAAAGGTAGCCTGTAACAGACCAGCTCGTTAGTAGATCCAATGGAGTGAACATACCTTACCCCACTCTACTGCTGTTACTCTTGTGGGAGGAAAGAGAAAAGAAAACGTCTTGGCTCTTGAAGCTGTTTCCTCAGAAGAATTTGTACTATAAAGAACAAGTATTTCTTATCTGCTACAGCAAAAACAAAACATTCCAAGCACATATTTCAGTATATGTGCTGCTGCTATAAATATTGACTATGGGTCAGAGAACCTGATCTAGACCTGGTTCTAATCCTGTGTGGCCTCCGCCTTCAACATGCATAGAGTACAGAGAGGTTCTTGAATGAGAGGGTCTCTAAGGCATTTTCCAACTTTGACATTCATATTTAATTACAGATATGTTTATTTCCTTGCTAATAGTTGTAGAAAATTACTAACATTTTACTAAAATACAGTTCAACAGGACTTCTCTTAGAAGAATGAACCTGCTGAATCATCTATAAGCTATAGTACATACAATTATAGTTCAGGAAACATAATTACCCACAATGACTGTGAGCATTCTATCATTCTAAAACCTGTCACCAATCCCAAAAGGAGATGCTATAAAAATAAAAAAACACAATGCTAAAACCATCTGGGTTTAGATTTGTCTGAAATGTTCAACTTTATTGAACATTTTAATGAAGAAGATATAATTTATTACAGAGGACCAATTTAATTGGAATTGCATAGTATGAATCTAAAACTTTGGCTAGTAAGGTCACCTGGTAATTTTAATACTAGTTAGGCAAGAATGTTTTAATTAATGCCTTACAAACACCGTGTACCATTTTCATAGTCTTAAGATAGGGAGCTTTTTAAAGGTAGAAAGCTATCTTATCAGGGTCTTGAAAGCCTCAACAGCACTAGCAGTGTACCTTTGCACAGTGTAACACTGATCAAAATCTGCTCAATAAATTGGGGAACAAAAAACATGACAATAAGGTGGCAGCTGGAAGAACTATTCTCTGAAAACTAATCTTTAAACAAATGCCAAAGTACTACAACATAATATTAAATTTAAGAAATTAATAAAGTTCATTCTAGCCTAATTTATCAACACCAATAAGTAGTTTTTCTCCCTCTGATAGTTTTTAATATTACTGACTTTAACATAGGTTAATATGAACTCTTTCTGCTTTTTCCCTTCATTTATTTGTTTTTCAAAAGATATCATTTACAACCTCATTCAAAATGAAGGCTTTTACCTGGACCCTAGGTGTGCTATTCTTCCTGCTAGTGAACACTGGACACTGCAGAGGAGGACAATTCAAAATTAAAAAAATAACCCAGAAAAGATACCCTCGTGCCACAGACGGTAAAGAGGAAGTAAAGAAATGTTCATACACATTCCTGGTACCTGAACAAAGAATAACAGGGCCAATTTGTGTCAACACCAAAGGGCAAGATGCAAGTACCATTAAAGACATGATCACCAGGATGGACCTTGAAAACCTGAAGGATGTGCTCTCTAGGCAGAAGCGGGAGATAGATGTTCTGCAACTGGTGGTGGATGTAGATGGAAACATTGTGAATGAGGTAAAGCTGCTGAGAAAGGAAAGCCGTAACATGAACTCTCGTGTTACTCAACTCTACATGCAACTATTACATGAGATTATCCGTAAAAGGGATAATTCACTTGAACTTTCCCAACTGGAAAACAAAATCCTCAACGTCACCACAGAAATGTTGAAGATGGCAACAAGATACAGGGAACTAGAGGTGAAATATGCTTCCTTGACTGATCTCGTCAATAACCAATCAGTGATGATCACTTTGTTGGAAGAACAGTGCTTGAGGATATTTTCCCGACAAGACACCCATGTGTCTCCCCCTCTTGTCCAGGTGGTGCCACAACATATTCCTAACAGCCATCAGTATACTCCTGGTCTGCTGGGAGGTAACGAGATTCAGAGGGATCCAGGTTATCCCAGAGATTTAATGCCACTACCTGATCTGGCAACTTCTCCTACCAAAAGCCCTTTCAAGATACCACCGGTAACTTTCATCAATGAAGGTGAGTTACCTCTTACTGTTAGAAGTGGGAGTATGAGGTTAGTATTTTTGTGCTTTATGAAACAATGCTCATAATAAATGCTTATTCTTCATTTTGTGATGTTATTATACATACACATTAAAATTTCTATTTTTGTTTTTTATTAATATCAAGAATTGAACTTAAATACATCTCTTCTTCTGGCTCTAAAGTTCTAGGAGTTTATAAAAACTTAGTGGATACTGTGAAAAAAGCAGTCTTCCATCCAAATTCTCATAATCGATGAGCTACTATTCTTGAGACAGGAATAACTCCATGCTCTACTCCAAACCACTCCTGCATGCCATAACCATCCTATCAGCTTCCAGCTGGGTCGTTGCTGCTGCCCAACAATTCTTTTATTTACCTACTGCTGCTTGTACCACCATCTTCTTCAAAAGAAACATGTAAAATATTCCTTTCACCCTCTTCAAGCTGTAATTATACCTCATTATCTCCACTCTCAGTAGATGATATATCTACTACTATACTGAGTAAGTCTAATCAGGTCCTGGTTTTGTTCTTTCTTATCTTGAAAGCATCTTTACAAAACCCATGCCTTCTTGCCCTCAGCCTCATGAAGAAAAGGTATCCCTTCTATTTTCCAAGGCTAAACAAACAACAATTAGTGCTTTGTATCCTAAGAAACATAAAATTTCATTACTATAAAGAAAACTTTTGCATTGATCATGCATGATTTGGAACTCTACTTTTAAATTTCATTTCTTCCTTTCTTCATGCATTCAGTATCAGTCACTGATCTAGGTGACCAGAAAACAAAGATGAATAACTAATCTTTGTTTCAGTTTACTAAGCCCACCACTAACTTTCTGAATTAAGTACTTTATGTTTACTTTACATTTGCAACTATTTTCTCATAAGCCCTTCCCAGAATCCTTTACAAGTTGATTTGCTTCCTTAGAGTGGAAGGGAAAACTCAAATGCCACAAAGCAAAAATGAGTAAAGAAACTATTGTTCATTCACTTATTGAAAAGACAGGACATAAAACATATACTATGAAATAATTCTAAACAACAACAATAAAAACACAGAATAAAGACATATATCATGAAAGAAATATATCACGAAGTGGTTTCGTCTGTCTGTAGCAGTGAATATCACTTGGCTATTCAAAGCCCTGTTTTCCTGGCCTTCTACATTTTAATATTCTTCCTATTTCTTTAGGTCCTTCACTGGCATCTTTTTCCTTCTATGACATAAAAGTCTTTTTTCAAGATCCTCTACTTTAGAATATCTTGGCCTCAAGTATCACCACTGCTCAGATGATTCCTGAATGGAGCTCTCCCTCCTGATTTAACCAGAGCTGGATGTTTGCATTTGGATATTTCACCATTACCTCACATATCTTCCTTTACTGAAACACCTTCTTTTAGCTTATCTGTCAATTTAGCAGATCTCAAGGCTTAACTCAAATAATATATTTGATGTTATGAATTACCAGATTCAAACAAACATACCTAGGTGGCTCTTTCCCCAAATCACTGACTGTTTCTCAAACATGTTTTCTATATGATATTACACTGAAGTTATTTATTTAGACATCTGTCTCCTTGCTGGTCTGAATGCTTCTGGAAGATAGTGAACTGTCTTTTTACCATTTGATTTCAACCTCTCTGTTTTGATTAATGTTGTCACCCATTTCCAAAGGAGCCTGGCTCATCTTCGATACTTCCCCACCTGCCCCATACACAGTCCACTGAATTCTACTATGTCTCCTTTCTGGTCTCTTGCGTGCATGCCCCTCATTTCCATTCAGAGCCAGAACTCTAGTTTAGATTCAAATGATCCACAGCAGCAGCTAGAAGACAGAGACTCCCTAGGCTTCCAGCCATGTGATCTTAGGGGAAAAAAAAATTATCCGTGCCTCAGTTTCCTTACCTGTGAAATGGAAATGATAACAGTATTTGCCTTGTAAGATTTAACAACTGAAGAGTGCTTAGAATAGTGCCTGGTACTCAAATGTTAGTTCTTATTAACAACTGTACAAATAGCCTGCCAACTGCTGTAACTCTATTTTCTCTCTCCATCAAAATATATTTACTTTGCAAGCAGACCCACCTTCTTAAACTATTCACATATCACACTTCTGCTCAGCAGTTTCCCATTGCAAACAGAAAAAGTTCAATTTGCTTAGTCTGGCTAAGAATAATGTCCTCCCTCCTAAAGAATCAATCCTACTTTGCTAGTGGACCTTCCATGAGTTTCCTACATAAAAACCATCTGTTTCAATAAAATAAATCCACTCATTTTCCCCTAAATATTTTCCATGCTTTCTGCCTATTCAAAGTATAAGGCTCAAACCAAACCAACCAACCAACCAACCCAGCAAACAAATACATAAATTGCAACTCTTCCTTGAGGCCCTTGTTGACTCCTACAGGTTTGAAATGATTGTTCCTCTCCATGAATACATCTACTCTCTGTAACATACATAAGACATTCCGTATAGCCCCCTCTTGAATTATCAGTTATCTTTACATATACTCATAATACATCTAACTAAGATGGTTTCCAACTATATTATAAGTTCTTTCCTGGTAGATGGTTACTGTGTCTTATCTGCAGCTGCTAAATAAGTGTTAGCTGATTTGGTAACATTTTTATAGAGCTTCTTAAAGTCATAATTCTAAAGACTCTCATGAAAGTACTTTAGTATATCATATTGGATTTGTTCATTTTATAATGTTCTAAGTTACAGTAGCAGTAGGCTGGAGTATCATTAAATTGGGTAAATGATGATCATTATTAATATCCTTGCCGGGCATGATGGCTCATGCCTGTAATCCCAGCACTCTGGAAGGCCAAGGCAGATGGATCACTTGAGGTAAGGAGTCTGAGACCAGCCTGGCCGACATGGTGAAACCTGTCTCTATCAAAAATACAAAATATTAGCTGGGTGTGGTGGTAATCTCAGCTATTCAGGAGGCTGAGGCAGGAGAATCACTTGAACCTGGGAGGCAGATGTTGCAGTGAGCCGATGGCGCCACTACACTCCAGCCTGGGCGACAAAGTGAGACTCTGTCTCAAAAAACAAACAAAAAAACCCTCAACTCCTTTGGTTTCCAAAGGGAAAATGTGGTGTATAAAGTGATCCACTGGATATAAAAAGAGAAAATTTGTTTTTGACATCCTTTAAAATTTTTGTTTTATGAAAGCTTTTATATGATTTATCAGTAGTTTGTATATGTAAGTTATAAATAAACAGAATTGAGGTGTGTAAATTTTTTTTAACTGATGAGGTATACAATTATGTAAGTATGAAAACAATCGCCATGGAGTATTCTATGTGATCCCAAAGCTTGAGTAGATGGTATAACCAATTCTAGCAGAAATAATTATTCACATTTTTATATGCTGTAATCCCAGCTATTTAGGGGGCTGAGGCAGGAGAATCACTTGAACCTGGGAGACAGAGGTTGCAGTGAGCCGATCATGTCACTACACTCCAGCCTGGGTGACAGAGTGAGACTCTGTCTCAAAAAACAAACAAACAAAAAACTCAACCCCTTTGATTTCCAAAGGGAAAATGTGGTGTATAAAGTAACCCACTGGGTATACAAACTTTTCTAAAAAAAATGGTTATACAAAACAAAACATACTATGTTTTATTATACCCTGAGAGTTAGTACAAAAAAATCCACTAATGGTACAGAATCAAACCTCATGTTAGGGATTTAGTATGTCAAAAGTCCTCTTAAACACATTTTGTTTTAATGGAAAAATGCTGTACTATCTTCAATAAACGATTCCTTAACGTAAAAATTCAGGACAGATAACTTTTTCTGTTATTCATTATTTGTTGCTTTATGTAAACATTAACTTTTTACTTATTTTATTCTATAAACGTTGGTCTCTTAAATCCAAGGGCATAATTTGCTACACCTTAAGAATTACACTAATTAGTACATTAATGAACATATAAGGGAAAGAGCATGGAAGTAAGAACACCCGGTTCCACCATTACTTTTGTTATGTGACCTTGGGTAAGTCACTCTGTTTGTGTTTTCTCATTTGTCCAATGAGAGTGCTAGACTGGACTATTCTAATATTCTCTTCAAATTCTAATATTCGTGATTCTTACTAAATGAAATTACTACAAGCAACAAAACAGGCTGGCTATTTTCTTTACATAATGTGCTCAATTATTCACTTGTATTATTTTTCCATCTCTCTGAAAAAAAAGTCTCAGGCTGTTTAGGCGCTTACACAAAAAGGGTAAAGAGGGACAGCTACTGGTGTACTTATGTATGCCCTGGCACCAAGAAATTTTGATTACTATACTTTACATAGAGGTACATGGTCATTCTAAAGTCTCTACATGCATAAGGTGAAAATATACAACGTATATTTTAAGACGTGTTCAGCCAGTTACAAAAGACAAACACTGTATGATTCTACTTACATAAAGTATTTAGAGTGGTCAGATTCACAGACACAAAGTAGAATTATGGTTGCCAGAGGTTAGGGGGAGGGTGAATGGGAAGTTAATAGTTTCAGTTTTGTAAGATGAAGAGTTCTGGAGATGGATGGTGGTGATGACTGTACAATATAAATGTTCTTAATGTCAATGAACTGTACGTTTGTATCACATTTTATAAAAGGTGTTAGGACAGGCAGTTTTTTATTTTCTTTAAAAATTACAAGAAAAATCTACCTCAAAACCCATGAAGTTATAAAAAATAGTATTTACATAAAAAACATTTTTCAAAACCATTACCTTCTTCTCTACCTTAAAAACAAAATGAGAATGTAATTATACACCTGACAAGTTGTAATCAATGAAATTCTTAACTGTTAATGTTATTTGGTGCCTGCATTCTGGGTTAGTCTTTTATTTAAAAAATTACTCAAAAATAGCATATTGATAAAAATAAGTTTATACCCTGTAGGAGAGCTGAGTGGAGAAAGTTCCTTCACCATGCGTAAAAGCATAGATCTGAATATCAGTAAACTTGGATTCTGGCAAAGCTTTCTGGGGCCCAGTTGCCTCTTTTGTAAAATAAATTGTGATGATTAGATGAGGGGATACAGGTAAAAGTGCTCTCTGTATGATCTGACATGGTTTGACCACCATTAATTACTTACATATTTTCTACACTTCCCTTTATGTGTCTTTCCTTGTCATATTAGGTATTAGGTAATGACTACTTAGAAAGTAATTAGAAACTAAAAATATGCTTTTTAGTGGTAGGCTTATTTTAAATCACCAAATATTTACATCTTTTAATTTATAATGTTTCTTAATACACTTTTTAGGTATAATTGGTTTGAGTGGAATACTTATATTAACATTTAATACAAAACAAACAAAAAAAACTAGTTAAGCCAAGGGGCTATTGGAAAATGACTGTATTAGCCAGTTATGACAAAGTAATTAATAAATTCTTTAATAATTAAACAAACTAGTCTGGGTTGCTAAATGCAGTTTAAACATACAGATATTAAGCAATTCATATTATTACAAGAAAGACTCTGCTGTCACTTTAGAAAGTATTTGTCTCAAACTTCCCACTCCAGAAATGTTGAATCTGGAAGTTAATGCACAATCCAACAGAAAAGTTTACCTCTCAAAAGATTCTACTTGTTAACCAATTATTTGAAAACTCTGAATTGGCTGACTGTTTCATATCACAAAAAGGATTTTCTTTGTAATTTTATAATTAAAAAATTCTTTTTATAGAAAAAGAACACATATGTTATAGATGGCTCCCAGTAAAGCTGCTATTCAAAGTATGAAATCCTTTTTTCTTTTTAAACTCACTGTTCTATTCAAAATATGAGTTTTTAATAAAAAATACATCTTGGGAGATAATCTGGCATGACTCATCAACATTTTTCTTTCTATGAATCAGAGGTATTAATACGATTTCACTAGCCCTATATAAGCTTTAATCCTCACATAAACTGAGGAACAGAGAGAGTGGTTCTTCAAATTCAAAGAATAGAATTCCAGTTTCCTGCTTTGAGAAGACTCTTGCAAAAAAAAAAGTTGATACTATGCCTATTTTAAAAGAAAGGCAATTCCAATCTAAACTACTTGAATCATCGTGAACAAATTCCTGATTTACATGTCAATCAATTTATTTCTGAAATTATGCAAACCTGTAAATTAAATTTGACTTCTCAAGAACAAAGCTTAAAATTTTCTATTTGTCATTTAACAATTTCTATCAAGTAATGTTGTTTATGTTACAGAAAAAGCAGTGAAAACATTTAAGATAGGGACAAGAGATAATCTAATTTTAGGGCAGAAAGTAAATAAAGTTTGCAAGTAATAATGAGAAAATATTTCAGACAGATCAACAATATACAGTGGACTAGGACAGGTTAATGGTATGTTTATAAAAATAAATACAAACAAATATTGAATTCTGATATTTAATATCTTTACTGAGGAGAAAAAAGTAGCTATAAACACTGCTGAATTTTATCCATATGTTCTGAAAAAGAACTTCAACTACATTTTCCTAAGTCTAACAGACATCCAAAAATAAACACAAAGCCCACTGCAAAAAAAATGGGTTGAAAATTAAAGCTGAAGATAATCTTAAATTTGCATAATTGAAGTATTATCAAATCAAAGCTGGATTCAGAAAACCCAGAACTCTCCATTTTGCTTTAATCATCCGAGTGTCTATTAAATAGCAGAAAATGAGTATAACTCTATGCAATAAATGATACTTGACAAATAATCTGTCAACATTCAAAACACTGATGTTTCTAAATATTCTGCAGCAAAGCAAATAACCTAATAAAAGTCCAACCTTTGACTATATACTTAAATGTAAACTGTCAAAACTATACTCAAATGAATGTAAACATTTACAAAAATGATATTCATAGAATAACCAATACAAAGGTAACATTTACAGACTATGCAAATTTACAAAATGAGGTATTTATATGTTATAACGAAACCACTTTCATGTGTGCATGAACTATATAATACTAATAGGTTTTAAAATACAAGCAATGCTCCTCAGAGATCTCAGTTAACTAGTTCTTAGACTTTGCTACCATGTGCCCTATATAACCCTATCAAAGTACTTGTCATATTATAGTGGAATTCTCTCTTTCTTGCCACTTCTCCCACCCCCAACATGAGCTTAAAACAGTCCTTAGCCTATAGTAGATGCAGAAAAGACATTTCTTGAAAGAATAATGCAAGAATAAGGGAAAAGAATAAGGGAATTCTGGGAAACATAACTACTAGTAATCATGTAGTTTTATATCTACGTATCTGAATTCCTAAGTGTGCTAAACTGTGGATACACACCGAAAGATAAAGTCTTTGCCTATGAATACTGTAAGTAAACAAATATACTACCTGAATTACACAAAATAATCTAAGTATGAACCTGCAGTCATAATTCACTTTTCCTTCCATCTCCCACATCGGAAATTAAAATTCTGTAAATTTCATCTTTTCTGAAATATAGGTTCTTTATCCTTCTTCCAACTTGACTACAATGCATGTTTCTGTAATGTGAAGTAGCCTATATGTGACTGGTGAAAAAGGAAAACAGTGTTAGCAAAACAAAGAGGTTATATTGGTTTACATGACATTTTTCCCAAGCATATTAATGTTTTATGCCACAGGTAACTGCAGCTAAATACAAATTATGTTAACAGCTAAAATTAGCTATTATGTTTAATGCATGAATTTGCAGAGCATGAGGTTTTTCAGTAATATTTCTCTGCAGTAGAAATGACCATACACTCATCTTTGATGAGCTATATTAAATTTATTAAATAAGCAGATATTAAATATGCTACTAAATTATGAAATAAGCTACCATTATATGTTAAGATGAGGAATAAAGCAGAAATGAGGGAATTAACAGTTACTGATGATGACTACTTTGTTAGATATTGTGTTAAGGCCTCTGAATTCTTTCACCAAGTCAAGTCTAACCCAGGAACACAAGGTTAGTTTAACATTCAAAATATAATCAATGTAAAGGCTGGTGGAGTGGCTCATACCTGTAATGCCAACACTTTGGGAGGCTAAGGTCAGAAGATCACTGACACCAGGAGTTCAAGACCAGCCTGGGCAACACACCAAGACCCCAACTCTCCAAAAAAAAAAAAAAAAAAAAAATTAGCCAGGCATGGTGGCATTTGCCTGTAGTCCTAGCTACTTGGGAGGCTGAGGTGGGAGGATCACTCGAGCGTAGGATTTTGAGGCTGTGGTAAGCTATGACAATTACATCACTGCACTCTAGTCTAGGCAACAGGCTCAAAACCCAAAACCATATACATATATATATATTTTTTCAATGTAATTCAAATGTTAACAAACAACAAAATGAAAAACACTATCATCAACTTAGTAGGCAGATAAAAAGCCTTTGATTCCTGTGATGTGTCTAGTTAGAAAAAAATTTAAAAAGAAAAATAATTTTAAAAGCCTTTCAAAAAATCCAAAATCCATTTATGATAAAAACTCTCAGCAAACTTGGAACTGAAAGGACAAAAATTTTAAAGCAGTGGTTATAGCTATTTTCAATGTCTTAAAGGAAAATATATTTATAATGAATGCAAAGATAGGACATCTCAAAAGAGAAATAAAAACTATAGAAAAGAATCAAATTGAAACTCTAGAACTAAAAAGTACAATACCTAAAATAAATATAATCCAAGAAAGACACCACAAGTCTTTACAGTTTCTCAAAATTTTACTAGTAGTCTGTACTATTTATAAACATTGCATTATAATTTTTAAAAATTTAAGAGAGAAAAAATATCAATGCAACATAATAAACATCTGGACTACAGAAACTGATGTTCTCTTGATTTTTGTGTTTAGTTTTCAATTTCCTTGTATTTAAAATGAGAAACTTAACTAACAAAAAATTATGGACAGTCTCCTAAGGGTTTAAACATTGATGACATGAAGCCAAAAAAAAAAAAAAAAAAAAAAAATTGTCTGTCCTAGAGGAGCAATCTACAAGGAAGAGCTCATAGTCTCTAAGAACCTCTTCTATTGTTGTAGTTGCATAATTATCTAATGAGATTAATTCTATCCCAAAAAGGCTCAAAAGGAATACTGTACCTATCTGGCAAAGTATAGATAACACATTTCTCAAAATTTCAACAATCCTATTATCCTTATAGTACAGAAATTCTAGTAAGAACTTTACTTAACTCTCACATAATTTCTAAAAATTATGCAAGTCAGAATTTTAAAATTTCTAGTAAAATATAAAATTTGACAATCAGAATTTTTATATATTTTTTGTTCTAAGAGATCTTTCAGGTAACTTTTTTTAAAATCCCTTAATATATTTTGCATGTTTATTAAAAAAGGCTTGAAAGACTGGAGGAGGATGAAATTGAAGAATATTAACTAGATCCAAAAATATGGAAATTGCAAGTTGAAGAGTCAGACATCCTAAAAGTAGTTTCACAGAATGTGTTGTCATTTGTAAAATTTGAAGAACTTATTAGTGGATTAAAAACAGAGAATACCTAAAATTATAAAATAACATGAGGACAAATGCATGCAACACTGCAGTTCAGAGCAGGGACTCTGGAATTAGACAGGGATTTATGTCTAGGGTTTACCATCTTCTAAGATACATGACCTCAGTTAATTTTCCTATCTCTAGAACACCTATAAACTATCATCAGGGAACTGTAGGTTAAATGAGAAAATTATTATTAGTTATATTGATTGATATGACTCTTTAGATAGGCATTTATGCTAACATTCCTGAAATGTATTCTGACGGGCTGTTAATAGGTGTTATTGGGGGAAATTTAAGATTCTATGAGTTTGGGTATCTCTGGTTTATTTCAGGGCTTCTCAGTCTTTAATATGTGAATGTATATTGTGAATTTCCAAATGGGAAACATAGAATTTTGCATTTCTAAAACTTATTTGACTGGTACCCCATTTGCAACGAGTATCTCAAGGTACTAGTATATTCCACTGAAATCAAATTTCCAAAACTGTAAATTGGGTACTATGTAGGGCTATAAAAGAGTTGATACCCCCGAGCCAGTAGATCGATCCCTCAGCACTTTTATAATATTAAAAAATGAATCCAATTAAGAATGAAGACACTTTGTGCAGTGTTTTTATAATAGCAAAAATCATAAAAACTCAACATCCAATGATAGAGGAATAAACATATATTAATGTCAAGGACTATTATGCAGCCACTATAAGTGCTAGAATGGAGATTATAGGTGCATGAAAATGTTAAGACAGAATCCAATTTTCTACGTGTATTAGAATTATATAACAACATAAAAATATACACACATGGACAAAGAAAAGAACAGTTGAAAATGAAACTAATGTTCTAGTAACAGGACTGCAGTCACTCTTTTATTTAGTTTATGTAATATTACATATATGATAGAAAGTAGTATCTGTAAATATCTTGATTAAAAACTTTTAATATGTCTCTTCTCATATTAAGTTTGCTGATAATAATGATACTTAAATTATAGGACCATTCAAAGACTGTCAGCAAGCAAAAGAGGCTGGGCATTCGGTCAGTGGGATTTATATGATTAAACCTGAAAACAGCAATGGACCAATGCAGTTATGGTGTGAAAACAGTTTGGATCCTGGAGGTTGGACTGTTATTCAGAAAAGAACAGATGGCTCTGTCAACTTCTTCAGAAATTGGGAAAATTATAAGGTAAACCAGTGATGCAAACCTAAGGGAGGTGAAACAAACCCACTCTTGCAATAATGCAATAAATAAGATTCTATGCAATAAATAAGATATAGAGTTAAAAATAACTATTCATATGTTTTTTCATTATATCTGTGGAAAAACATGATTCTCATCTCTGGTTTTAAAGTCAAAATTAAAATGTAAAAAGAAAACAGAAGATATACTTTAAAATGATCCCTTTCAGTCTGGATGACTTATCTTACTACTTTACAAAGATTATTATTAGGAAAAAAATGTTGGGCTCTTTAGATGAATACCAGAAACGCTTTTTAAGGATCTGAGTAGCATACTAATATTTTTAGTAGCTATGGATAAATTCTATTCTCATTTGTCTTTGTCTTATTTGTAGGATTTGAAGCTAGCTATGCAAATGAATACTGACATATTAGAAGAAAGCAAAACAAACAAAAAACTGAAAAACAGAATGACAAGGTGTGGCTTATAAAACTCAAGTGATGAACTAAAATAGAAGCTTACCTTGCCACATAAATGGCCAATATCTTTACACTATCGAATGTTTAACACTCACCTATACAAATGTTTACTATCTCTAGGCTGGGCACAGTGGCTCACATCTGTAATCCCAAAATTTTGGGAGGCCAAGGCAGGCGAATCATGAGGTCAGGAGTTTGAGACCAGCCTGACCAACACGGTGAAACCCTATCTTTACTAAAAAAAAAAAAAAAAAAAAAAATACAAAAGGTAGCCAGGTGTGGTGGCGTGAGCCTGTAGTCCCAGCTACTAGGAAGGCTGAGGCAGGAGTATCACTTGAACCTGGGAGGCAGAGATTGCAGTGAGCCGAGATCGCACCACTGCACTCCAGCCTTGGTAACACAGCAAGACTCGGTCTCAAACAAAAAGAAAAAAGTTTACTATCTCTATATTTATTTATGCACTCATGTTTCTTCATTTATTAATAGAAAGGGTTTGGAAACATTGATGGAGAATATTGGCTTGGACTGGAAAATATCTATATGCTTAGCAATCAAGATAATTACAAGTTATTGATTGAATTAGAAGACTGGAGTGATAAAAAAGTCTATGCAGAATACAGCAGCTTTCGTCTGGAACCTGAAAATGAATTCTATAGACTGCGCCTGGGAACTTACCAAGGAAATGCAGGGGATTCTATGATGTGGCATAATGGTAAACAATTCACCACACTGGACAGAGATAAAGATATGTATGTAGGTAAGTACAAAAAAAATGTCATTCTTTGTAGAATCATCACCTTCTATGCATTAAATAGAATCTATTAATATATATGCTATTAAAGTCTTTTCAAAAAGGTCAATTTTGGTCACTCTGACAGGAAATATAACGTACTGAAAGAAAGAGCTTTTGAGATCTCTTCTATAAGGCAATCCCAAAGTGTGATCTATGTGAAAAACAAAGTTCTGGGAAAAAAACAGGAACACATTCACCTGGAAAAAAAGTGCAAGTGCCTAAAATTCATAACAAATACTAACTGAACACCTACCATGTGCCAGGCACTGTTGTAGGTGCTGCGGATACAAGAGTGAACCAAGTTCCTGCCCTTTGGAGCTTATTCACTGGAGAAGACAAAACATCTGTCAGGTGGCAATAAGTACTCTCAAAAATAAAACCAAGTAAGAAAATAGAAAGTGATGGGCAGCAAGGCCTAGGATGGGTGCTGTTTTATATGGGTTCGCCAGGAAAGCTATTGTGAGAAAGCAACATTTGAATAAAGACTCACAAGGAGTGAAGGATGCAAGCCATTTGGATATATGGTGTAAGAGCATTTCTTTGAGGAGGAAAAACAAGATGATTGTGACATGTGGTACAGGAATAACAAAAAAGCTTGATTCAGAGAGGAAATTAGTATTTTCATTAGAGAGACACAATTAGACCATCCATATAATTTTAAATTTAGTTTTCATATGCTTTTTACTTTTTAACCCAGGTTTCTGATCCTGATAAAGAGATTCCCTCCCACCATCCTCCCTCATTCCTGCCCTAAACTGATTTGTTTTTCTCTCCGGCTGTATTTTGGCAAGCAGCTCTGTTTTAACCAATTTCACACTGGTAAACGAGGAGAAAAGAGAAGAGAGATATGACCATAACATATGTCTTATTTACAGAAACCCATTTGGCTGCTGGTTTCATTTCACTTTGTATTATTTTTTGCTATTTTATTTTGAGAATTCAATTTTCCTCAGACTTTATCTTCTTCTGTATCTTTCCTTCCCAATTTCTCCCTCTGTAACTCTTTCACATATAAACACTGCTTGCATCTACTCTGTTACCTAGGAAATTAAATACCCCCTTTAAAAAAGGCACATATTAAGCAAAAAAAGAGCAAGATTTTAAAAAAGGCAATATAAGTCATCTTTCAAGTAGCTGATGCAACAGCAGCAATAGAATAGATGCAGACATTTAAAACTGCTAAGATAGACGTAATTGGGATCAGTAAGAGAAGTTCAAATTAAAGGCAGAATTTAAGTTTTTGATGATTGCGGAGAACCATACCTAGAACAAACTTTTATGTTTATACCTATATTTTTTCCTCAAAGGAAACTGTGCTCACTTTCATAAAGGAGGCTGGTGGTACAATGCCTGTGCACATTCTAATCTAAACGGAGTATGGTACAGAGGTGGCCATTACAGAAGCAAGCACCAAGATGGAATTTTCTGGGCTGAATACAGAGGCGGGTCATACTCGTTGAGAGCAGTTCAGATGATGATCAAGCCTATTGACTGAAGAGAGACAGTCGCCAATTTAAATGACACAGAACTTTGTACTTTTCAGTTCTTAAAAATGTAAATGTTACCTGTATATTACTTTGCACAATTTATTTCTACACATAAAGTTTTTCAAATGGATTTTACTGTAACTATAAAAGGGAAACCTATAAATATAGTTTCATCTGCCACCAACTACTGCAGAAAATTATGTGTTCCATATACTAGTTATTTTAAAAATCACGTTGACTAAATACAAAGTTTGTTTTCTAAAATGTAAATATTTGCCACAATGTAAAACAAATCTTAGCTATATTTTAAATCGTAACTAAATAACATGTTCAAGATACTTAGCAATTTATTTAAAATCTAAGATTGCTCTAACTTCTAGTAAAATTTTTTTAAATTTCAGCCAAGTAATGCATTTTATTTATAAAAATATAGACAGAAAATTAGAGAGAAACCTCTAGTTTTGCCAACAGAAAATACTTCTTCCATTGAATAAAAGCTATTTCAAATTGAATTTGTGCCTTTCACATGTAATGATTAAATCTGAATTCTTAACAGTATGTCTTATGTTGATTTTCCCAAAACAACATAACCCATAGTATTAAGTACCTATCATTTTTAAAAACAAAAAAACCCCACAAATAATGCATGCATCATTTAAATGGTCAACTTATAAAGACAAATCTATGAATGAATTTCTCAATGTTATCTTCATATGATATGCTGAACACTGAAATCTCTAGAAATGCATTTTATGTAGTTCTAACATCAACAAAATACTGATATTACAAAAACACAGAATATTTAGTGTACTACAGATCTAAATTATAATTATAAATTTATTTATTATTACTTTTTTTTCTAATTTACTGATCTTACTATTACAAAGGGAAAAAAAACCCAACCTATCTGCAATTCAAATCAGAAAGTCTGGACAGCTTTACAAGCATTAGTGCATACTTAGAACAGGTGGGACTAAAACAAATTCAAGGAACTGTTGGCTGTTTTCCCAATACTGAGGATTCAACAGTTACAGAGCAGAACCCACAGGGGCGTAGCCAGTCCAAACTGCTAATTCCATTGTACAGTGTGTGTGAGTAATGCTTGGTCTCACAGTGTCTTTAACTTATCTTTGCAGTCAACAACTTTACTAGAGACTTTCTGGAGCAATTTCCTTCCAGAAATATATTCACTGCTTAGAGGTAATCTTCCCTTAATTCATTGGTGAAGTTAAAATTTTAAAGATAGCTTACGAAACTTTTGCTTAAGCAAAAAGAAAATCTAGAAATGAAATGTGTGAGGCAAACTATACATGTGAATGGTTTAATGTGAAGATAATCATTTGGACAACTCAAGTCCATGGATATGACTAATGTTTTTCATCTGCCACATCTCAACATAAAACTTCTAGTGAGACAAATTAAACAAAATATTCAAACCTCATAGTGACATTATTCTTTGTTTTACCTGTGGTCATCTTAAACTCGTTTTTTAGTCCCTCCCCACCTACTCCAGAACCAAAGAATCTGTTATAAGATTCCTGGAAGGAACTGGGCATCTAACTGTTAGACCAAATCTTAAGAGAATAAAACTTTACCAAGGCATCTCAGTTATTGAAAGCACTTTACTATTTCATTTAAAAACCCAAAACTTTATCAAAGACAAGTCTAACAGAATTTTCACAGAAGAATATTATTAAAACTAGAATGTTAAAGTCAACACACAACCTTTAAAAACTGGGCTGAATGCTAAACTGCCTTAGCCAATGGGCCCATTCTGCTCTCCTTCAGAGAACTGACTTATTTTGCTCTGTAGTTCCTAGACAGCATAATAACTTGGGCAACAAAGTTTCTTGAGAGAAGACAATAAGAAGCAGTATTAAATGACAGTGTAGCTTCTAAAGTTAGATCTGCTTGGGTCTCTGGCCCAGCTCTACCACTTGCTAGTTGTATTACTGTGAGCAATTTATATACTCCTGCTTCAAGCTTTCTTATCAAATAAATGAGTTAATACAGGTAAACATTAAGAATAATGCTTGACATTCCTAAGTACTCAGTAGATTTGAACTATCATATTATTACTACTCATCTACATACTTTCTGCAATACAAATCACAGCACCTTGCATAGAGTATGTGATCAACAGATCTGTTCTAAAAACAATATCCTGGCCAGGCACGGTGGCTCATGCCTGTAATCCCAGCACTTTGGGAGGCCCAGACGGGTGGATCACTTGAGCTCAGGAGTTCGAGACCATCCTGGCCAACACGGTAAAATCCAATCTCTACTGAAAATATGAAATTTAGCCAGGTGGGGCACAGGCCTGTAATCCCAGCTACTCAGGAGGCTGAGGCAGGAGAATCACTTGAACCCCAGGAGGCGGAGGTTGCACTGCACTTGAGTCTGGGGGACAGAGAGAGACTCCTTCTGAGAAAAACAAAACACAACAAAACAATATCCAAGTTTTCGGGTATGAAATTACATTGATCCATTATCTTTATCTGCAAATCTAACAGAGCCATGCCAGTTGTTATAGCAGGCAGTTAAGTGGCTGAACCATAAACAAATAAAAAGAAAAATGAAGTCAAGAAGAGACATAGTATAAATTTCAGCCTAAAGAGAGTCTTGTGAAAGACCAAGTTAGCTCACTTGTGTGGTAGGTAAGGTCCAGGAGCTATCTACTGTGGAGGTTATCTAGGAATAAAGATGAATTTATCTTATCTTCAGTAAGACTGAACTATAACCTTGCCTTGGAACGGGCTTATAGAAGGATTCTTTTTTATTTATTTATTTTTTAGATAGGGTCTCACTCTGTCATCCAGGCTGCAGTGCAGAGGCATATCTTAGCTCACTGTAACCTTGAACTCCTGGACTCAAGCAATCCTCTCACCTTATCCTCCTGAGTAGCTGGGACTACAGGTGCATGCCACCATGCCCAGCTAATTTTTGTATTTTTTTTGTAGATGGGGTCTCATTATGTTGCCTAGGCTGGTCTTAAACTCCTGGCCTCAAGTGATTGTCCCACGTTGCCCTTTCTAAGCACTGGGATTACAGGTGTGAGTCCAATCAAGAAAGGTTCTTTATGTTGTTATGGTTAATAAGTTGATGAATTTTATCCTACAACAGATTTAGACTCTATTCTGTACTAATGGGAGGCCATCAGTGCCTAGAACATTTGGCCTCTCTGAAGTAGATTTTAAAAATTTGAGATTTTAGAAAATGCCAAAATTAGACAGCAATTTGAAATTTAGTAGACACCTACAAATAAACTTACCTCTGGGCTTCATGCCTGGTAGTATAAAGATCAATTTTCTTTCTAATGTTTACTTAACTCTGAGTCATGATAGGAGAGTGCTATTTTCTTAGCATTATATTGCTTAGGACTCCTGCTAGTAATATAAGAAGCAGAATAAATCTTCTGCAACCATGAAAACATTTTAAATTACTTATAAATCTGTACTAAAGCAATATGGTTTACATATATTTAAATTAATTTTTGTAGTAAGTTAAAGATTATTATACCCTAACAAGTTTTTAGTCTTTTATTCTAGTGTCTGTGAAAGATAACCAAGCAAGAAAAAAATGATTACACTTACAATGCTATGACCTCGCCCTGAAAAAAAGGTCATCTTAAACCAGTTCACTTTTCAGTTTTCTTTTTTTTTTTTTTGAGATGGAGTTTTGCTTTTGTTGCCCAGGATGGAGTGCAGTGGCACAATCTTGGCTCACTGTAACCTCCACCCCCTGGTTCAAGCGTTTCTCCTGCCTCAGCCTCCCCAGTAGCTGGGATTATAGGCATGTGCCATCATGCTCAGCTAATTTTTGTATTTTTAGTAGAGATGGGGTTTCCCCATGTTGGCCAGGCTAGTCTTGAACTCCTGACCTCAGGTGATCCACCCACCTCAGCTTCCCAAAGTGCTGGGATTACATGCGTGAGCCACTGTGCCTGGCTACTTTTTAGTTTTATTAGTGGGGTTGTTATCAAGTTATAATTCCGTACATAATTATAGGAAAGACTGATGAATAAACTGAACATTTTAACCTAAACACAGATACCCAAAATTTTAATGTAATCCATAATGCTTTTTTAAAGCTGTGAATGAAATGCATATCTTTATAGTAAGTCAACTTAATCTCCCTTGTCTCAGTTTCTTCACCTGTAAAATACAAATAACATCACTTACCTTATAAAACTGCTGTTACATATTAGACAACCTATATAAAGTACAGTGTCAGGCATATAGGCCTAACTGTTGAATAAATGTTACTGAAATTATTTTTCTGCTAAAGCTTGCTCAAAAAATTACAAAACAAATCAATGAAATATTCATAGTTGAAAACACCACTGGCAAAACTGCCGTTAGGGGAATCTGATTCTGTTTACAATTAGCATGCATATCTGCATAGCTGCTATTCTTATTTTTTTGGAAAGACAAGGCACTTAAAGAAAACACTATGAACGTGGGGATGAAATTAACACAACCCCACCCCCAGCTCTTTTATTTCAGAAGTCTTTGGTCTAAAGTAAACTTCAGAAAACATATCAATAAAGAACTTAGAGGAATTTTAAACATATAAAAGAATGAAAGTAAAAAAAGTTATAAATGAGGTAATGGAAAATGGGATGTAATTCTGGCTAAAGGAAAGGGGCTAGCTGCCATTTGGTCAGAGCTCATTCTCAGAATCCAAAAGAAAATGAGTGAAGACGCTTTACTGCTGTTTTAGTATATAATATATAACAAAATATAATTAATAGAGTAAGGTAATCCATAATCTATATAATTGACAAATCAAACCAAAAAAAGGAAAATGGATTGAAACTTAAAATATTAAAAGCCAATAACATGGTTTGATCATTAGGAATTTTTGAGATCAGTCTCAGAGCCTTATATATTGAAGAAAAATTCTATCAAAGTGGAGGAAAAATCTCCTTTTAATTCCTACAGAGCAGCAAAAAGACTGAGACTTTGTTTAAATTATCTGAATAGAAATATGAGTTAAAAACTATTATTTTTGAAAATATTTTTTACATGAGTTAGACATTGCTTTAAATAACTGTATTTACTGAGTAACAATTCAAAATATGCCAAAACTATTGAAAACCAATCTGTAAGATTCTTATCATTTTAGATATGCTTTAAAAATGTCATTAACTATGATAAGGACACCACTGACAATGCAAGGCACAAGGCAATGATATGCATCTCTTCCAGAATATAGGAGAGAGGAGAGATTACCCATGAGGTAATGATATCCTGGACCTTTATTACAGAGATATTAAGTTCTATAAAGGCAAGGACAAAGCCCATTGTAATCTCCTGCTATGTCTTTAGTACCAAGCACACAGTACTAAGCAAATACTAGGTGCCAGCTGAGGGGCCAAAAACAAAACAAAACAAAAAAATTGGGGGGTGGGGAGGAGTTGATCCACGCAAATATGCCACATAAATATATTTACTGTTTAAACAGAAATTAAATCGAAATTACTGAAATAATGGGAAGAGCCAGAAAAGGATAATTAATTAGTTGAACCAAGAAACATTTATTATATGACTATTTTTGTTTCAGATGCTATGCTATAAGAATAAAAAGCCTTAAGCCAAGACAAATAGAGGCTTACACTCTGTTGAGACAGATTAATGACAGTATCAAAACCAGGGTACATTTCAGAGAGCAACAGGCAAAGAACACTATATTACAGAGGGTTATAAGAACAGCATTTCTCTTCTAACAAAAATGTCCTATTATGAAATCCAGACATATTACATTAAAAATTAAACAAGGAAGAAGATGGAGAAGTCTCCTTCCAATAGGAAAAAGGAGTCATATCTAGATCCATCAAAACTATACTCATATTCTACAGAGGCTGGAGATTTTACAAAAACTTTTCTGTAACATTCTGCTTCTACTTAATAGGAAGCAGTATACACTACTGCAACAATTTACTGATTTTCATAATTCAAAAAATATGCTTTTTTTTTTTTGAGACGGAGTCTTGCTCTGTCACCCAAGCTGGAGTGCCATAGTGTGATCTTGGCTCATTGCAGCCTCCACCTACCGGCTTCAAGCAATTCTCCTGTCTCACCTTCCTGAGTAGCTGGGAGTACAGGCATGCACTAGCATGCCAGGCTAATTTTTTCGGAATTTTTTAATAGAGACCTGGTTTTGCCATGTTGGCCAGGCTGGTCTCAAACTCCTGATCTCAGGTGATATGCCCACCTCAGTCTCCTAAAGTGCTGGTGTTACAGGCATGAACCACCGCGCCTGGACAAAATATGCTTTCTTGGTTGAGCTACTGCATCTTTGCAGTACATAAAGTAGAAATGGGGCTTAGAAAATGCACATGAAAGAATATCATGTTTCATACAACTAAATAATTTTTTTCACAATGTTCTAGTTTTCTCTCGTCAGCAAAATAAAATTTCTCATGCCAAATTCTTCAACAAGCTCCTTAAGATTGTTCTCCAATGACAAGAACAAGTAAGTGTTGTTAATGATTTTCAGATTTAAAAGCATAATTCTCTTATAATTTTTTCCTTGAGATTTGCCAAACTCTTCCTCTCTAGACAAATTATAACCTTATTCTAAGAATTTTTCACTATATTGTCCAAGCTGACTAATTTTTACCTTGAATGCAAATCAATAGAAGAGACAATTTTTCAAGGGATGATGAGTTGAGAGCCAAGAAAACATTTCTACTTCTTATAATTTAATCCACATTGAACTACAGATAAATTTGGTGGTATCAAAATAAGAGTTTTGTCAGCATACAGGCCTCTATCTACTTTTACAAGCTTCACAAAAAATGGTAAGTTTTGGTCCTTATTTTTAGGGGAGAAAAAAAGATTAGTTTGGACTATGTCCGTCATGTTAAGAAATCATTAGCTGTTACCTTTTTTCTATGCACTATAGATTTTTGATTGATATATTTTTTCCATCAGAACCTCTGCAGACAGAATGGATAAAGCATAGCATTATGCAAATTCTGTATACTTGAAGAAAAATAGTTAAATGAAGCTACCAACTTACATAATGAGTGTTACCTTTTAATTGTCATTAGGTCAGCTTCTATCAAATGTACAGCATTTATAAATGCTGAAGGTTTTGGCTACTGTACTAAGCCTAGCTTCATATAAATGGAAAAGAATTCTGAAATCAAGACAAATTAAATTTAAAAACTACAACCAAATTTATTTTAAATTAGAAAACAATATGAAAAAAGGTAAATATTAACAAGATATAAACTACTGTTAAATCCTCACTCTTCAATATACTTCAGTATTGAAGATCAGCAATAAAAAAAAAACAAACCATATGTCTATGATGTAAATCAAACAGTCAAAAAGTTGTAAAAGAGGGCTGGGCGCGGTGGCTCACGCCTGTAATCCCTGCACTTTGGGAGGCCGAGGTGGGGGGATCACGAGGGCTGGAGTTCAAGACCAGCCTGGCCAACATAGTAAAACTCTGTCTCTACTAAAAATATTTTAAAAATTAGCTAGGCATGGTGGCAGGTGCCTATAGTCCCAGCTACTTCGGACGTTGAGGCAAGAGAATCACTCGAACCTGGGAAGCAGAGGTTGTAGTGAGCCGAGATTGTGCCACCGCACTTCAGCCTGAGTAACGCAGCGAGATTCTGTCTCAAAAAAAAAAAAAAAAAAGTTGTAAAAGAGATTCGTGTCACATTTTCTTAGGAAAACCATGTATGTTTTAATAAATATATTTAATCTCAAGGTTTGCTATAGGCAAAATGGTCATTACATTAAAAGAATGATTTTCATACTGTAAATGAACTAAACTGAGTCATAAGAACATATCTGACAAATGTTTCATTTTCCTTTTCCATGTCTACCAAATATTTATGCCAAGGAGTCCACAATAACCTCATAATCAAGATGCTTCTTCACAAACTCTTATCAAGATAGGGACGAACTATACGAAGAATACCAATATCTAAAATTATGCAGATGCTATAGTGTATGTTCTCCCTTTTAATGTCTTAAATTCCTTCCATTTTTTTCCCTTTTGGTTTCTAATTCTTGGATAACCCTCAGACACATGCATTTTACTAGAGAATATGAGAAGTAGAGGAGGAGGAAGGAGAAATGCATTAAAAACACTAGGCTGTGGTGTGGTACTGCAGTATCAATAATGCTATACTGACTGATCACTGGTAGAGTAAGCTAGGAGATAAGATGGGGATCAAGTTTGGAGGAAGGAGGAGAGAAGATGAATTCACTTCTGCACATGTTGAATGGGAGATACCTGTAGATTTCTCATTTAATGAATCAGTGGGCCCCAGGGATTAAGTAGATAGCTAAGATATACAGACAGATATAAAATATACAATGATATACAAAGTTCGACAGATTCAGTCTAGATTTGGAAGATCAGGCAATATACAGAAAAACCTGAATGAAACCACTCTGAGTGTACACAGTAAGAAAATAAGTGGACTGGCTGAGCCCAGTGGCTCACACCTGTAATTTCAGCACTCTGGGAGGCTGAAGCAGGAAGACTGCTTGAGGCCAGGAGTTTGAGATCAGTCTCTACAAAAAAAATTTAAAAATTTAAAATGCTTGGTGGTGCGCACCTGTAGTCTCAGCTACTCCAGAGGCTGAGGTGGGAGAATTGCTTGAGCCCAGGAGTTTGAAGCTTCAGTGAGCTGACTGTGCCACTGCACTCCAGCCTGGATGACAGAATGAGACCCTGTCTCCAAAAAATAAAAATAAATAAAAAAAAGAAAGAAAGAAAATAAGTGGACTGAGACCTTTCAAGAATACATTTAATGGATAAAGGTAGAGTAAAAGGAGCTAATAAAACAAAAGCCTGAAATGTAGAAAGGAAACCAACAAAGACTGGTGCTACTTATGGAGAATTTTGAGGAGGAGAAATAACTGACACCAACCCTCACACAATCAAGATGGGGCTTGAGAAACACCTATTAAATGTTTTAACCAGGAAGTCACTGGTGACCTTATTAGGAAAATGTCTGAATGAAGATGAAGAAAAAGGAGACAGCAAGAGTAGGGTACTTTTAAATTAGCTTAAGTATAAAGAGAAGCAGAACTATATGGCGAGAGTGAAACATAAGATCCTGCATCATGAGAACATATAAAATGAAAGGGAACTGAAAAAAGGAGGAGTCATTGGAGATGACAAGAAAAATGGAAGACACAGGAAAAACAATGCTCGTAATATTTTCTTCAAATTAACATCTGTGCCTCAACATTTTTCTCATTTGCTTTAACCCACAGGTATGATTACAGTTTGTTTCAGGTACCAGGGCTGAGAGAGAAGAGGTGTATTTTCCAACAGAAAACTTTTTCTGATTCCACTCAACTCTAAGGTGGCTAGTGCTTTCTTCTCCAACTTTTTTTGTGTGTGTGCCTGAGAGGGTATGAGTGTACCTGAGCACATACACAGACACACACAGCTTCAATCCTGCACTGATGTCTCTATTGTGGAAAAACGTACAACAAGGTCCCCCAACTAAATCACAGCATAAGGATTCCTATTATTTTGTTACTTTCTCATTTTGAATGGAAAATAATTTTGTTTTCCAGCAGATACATATTATGAAATTTAGTTAGAGAAAAACATATTTCAATGAGAAAAAGAAAAAGATCACAAAATTGGTAAATTTTAAAATGAAAGTTCCGCAGGAATAATTGGAGCTTTCTAGATCAAGACTTCAGAATGCAGATCTGTCAGTAACTAGGTCTTAGGACTATGAGCCAGGTCTTCCACCTTTCTGGATCTTGGTTTTCTCAATTGTAAAATAAGTTAATTAGAAGACATCACTAAACCTGGGTGCGGTGGCTCGTGCCTGTAATCCCAGCACTTTGGGAGGCTGAGGTGGGCGGATCACTTGAGGTCAGGAGTTTGAGACTAGCCTGGCCAACATGGTGAAACCCTGTCTCTACTAAAAATACAAAAATTAGCTGGGCATGGTGGCGCATGCCTGTAATCTTAGCTACTTGGGAGACTGCTGAGGCAGGAGAATTGCTTGAACCCAGGAGGAGGAGGTTGCAGTAAGCTGAGATCATGCCACTGCGCTCCAGCCCAGGCAACAGAGTGAGATTCTGTTGTTTAAAACAAAACAAAACAAAAAGACATCACTATGCTCCCATCCAGTCTTAAGAGGAACATGATTTTAATACTATGCATTCTATTTCTAGGTTCAAACAAGGCTCAAAGAAGAAAATTCAGTGACTTGAAAAGTTAGGACAGTAGTCATTGTAGAATTGAGGAATGCCAATTCTCAGTCTAATGTTTCTCATGCTATAAAAAGTATACATTCTTCTGAATTGTGAAGGCATTATTTTTTTAAAAAATTCACTATTCTCTCCCTGAATTATATTTGCAAGTATGAGTAGAGCCAAGGCTATGGTAAAACACAGAGCACCACGCTGGGTGTGGTGGCTCAAGCCTGTAATCTCAGCAGTTTGGGAGGCTGACATAGGCAGATCACTTGAGGCCAGGAGTTCAAGATCAGCATGGTCAACATGGCAAAACCCTGTTTCGACTAAAAATACAAACATTAGCTGGGCGTGGTGGCACACACCTGTAATCCCAGCTACTTGGGAGGCTGAAGCATGAGAATCACCTGAACTCGGGAGGCAGAGGCTGCAGTGAGCCGAGATCGCACCTCTGTACTCCAGCATGGGCGACAGAGTGAGACTGTCTCAAAAAACAAACAACAACAACAACACAACAAAAATGTAAAGCACGTACAGAATGTCTTTCTCCTAATATCCAGCTTAGAGCCTCTCTGATAAGAGTCATGCTTACTATGATCCTAAGTTGTTTATTAAAGAAACAAGACAAAATATCCTGGGATGCAGTGGCCATAAGCTCTACGGTGCTTAGGGGTATTCTGCCTTCAACACAAGGTGCACAACAGGTCCCCATTCTCTGCAATCATAGAATGTCCCACAATATTCAAATGAGTTAAACTCTTCTCTGGGCAACTAAAGTTGATGTTTTACAGTAGTTAAGTGGGCATGTATCAACTGCGTTTGTCCCTTGTCTTCTAGTCACTGGGACTAAAGACTTCAAGGTTACACTGTAATCACTCTCAGAAAAAGCTATCTTGAAATTTAGTGTGAGTAGTTTCACAAAACACAAGATCTGTGGGGTGGGGGAGGACCAGAAAGCACCCAATGTTCATCATTTGATTACTCTCTCCATAGGATCAAATCAATTCATTTTAATGTATGCTAGGTATGTATCATATATTTTCCTTATGTTTGATTTACATATATATTCAAAAGAATAATTTGGGTCTTCTTTTCATTCAAACACCTAACAAGGCATTATTCATATTTTGTCAAAACAATCTTATAATGTTATTATTTAAATACTTCTTGAATTTATAAGCACTATAAGATGTATAATAAAGAGATAAAATCTTAGTTAAATGAGATGGAAAATACAGAACTGTCTCAGCACTAAGCTAAATTGTCACAGCACATCAACTCATTTCATTCAGGTAAATAACAATACCAATATGCAATGAGACTACTTCAGAATTCACACTAAAATATCTCTTCATTATATAAGGACTTTGATCAATTTCCTTAATGTATTAAACATAATTACAAACTACTATATTCTTTAAAAGCACTACTAAAACAGCTAAAAAATATTTTACTATATGGTCCTACTCTAAGAAAACATAATTGTCTATGAAAACCCTTGAGGGCAAAAGGCTAATTTAATATGAAAATACATTCCAGGTAACAGGGTAACAACTATCTTTAGCCAAATTTTTTCAGCTTACCAATCTTGAAGTAATTTATTTGAAGGATACAAACATTTTAAAAATACCTTGAATTTCACATAAATTACTGATTAAGGAAGAGTAACAACTAGAAACAAAAAATACACAGTGACATAACTCACCTAAATAGGGAATGCAAGGTGTCATCTTTAAGCTACTTATATAGTCTCTGAGTCTTTTGTAGTTATCTTCTTTACTCATTACATATTCTAATTTTTCAAAGGTAGTTTTGTCTTTTCGACTTAGTAACTAAAAAACAAACAGAAAAACCTAAGTTATTTACAAATCTCATTTTGTTGTAGCAAAGACCTGAACTGAAGTTGTATTTACTGTGAATATGGATTTTAATTTCAAAGTTATATCTTCTTTAATTATATCTTCATAGTATATAAATAAAACAAAATCAGTTTCATCTATTAATAATCCAAATTCATTATTTATAAGATATCCTTTGCATGTACATAAAATTAATAAATTATAACATTTTCATGTTAACTATTTTAATCAATTTTTATTAATCATCTTCCTAATTTTAGAAAATTATGCATTCATATTTAGCTCAAATGTCCAAGTATTTTAATGAACTGTCCCTTGCCACCTCACAGATAAAGATCATTCTTGCATAATCATTAAGAAATAAACACCAAATTTTGTGATTAATACTTTTTCTTGATAAATCTAGTCATGGCTCATCCTAATAACTGTAAAATCCTGTAATTCCTTACATTTTTGGACTTCTGACATTTTCTTCTATTTGATCAGTGATACATCCCATATAGCATAACTAAAAGATACTGTTGTAAGATGCTTGAAAGACAGATTTGTAGTAAGTGCCCTTTGAGATCAATGGAAATAATCAAGGGGAGTTTAAAAAAAAAAAAAAAGCAAAGCCAGTGACCCACAATGGTGTTCACTAAAAGGTTCAGGAAATAGTTTTTCAAATCATTTGAAAGACTGAAAAAAAAATTTTTTTATGTAAACATATTCAGTTTCTATTTCATTACATATATACGATTTCACTTTACTTCATATTAAAATATTGGTGTTGTTTTACAGCATGCAAAATACTTCCACCTGTTTAAGTCTCATCTAATTTTCCTATCAGATTAACAGAAAAGTATGAGTATTAATTTAGAGATGAGGAGACTGAGATCACAAGATTACTAAGTTGCGGCATTTAATACTCTCTGTTATCCTCTCTCTCACAAAGCTGTATGTCCTTGTTTTTCAGGGTCTCATTGTCTGGTTCTGGAGATAGGAGTATTCTGACACCTAATCCACTACTCTTTCTAGTATCATATGTAGTACAGTTGGGACCTACTGTTCAGAGGCTCAAAGATGCAGATTATCTTCAGATAATCTCTATTAGAAAAATGTCTCAACAGTATAGCTCCCTCTTTAAAACACAATGTTAAATGGTCCTTTGCTTTAATGTTTTAGATGGATTCCATGGTCGAAAACGGGTACCTCTTTCAAGATACCTGATTAGTAGTCTCAAGATTGGTGAAAATGCTTGCTGCCTGTAAATCTAACCAACTCTTTACCACTTAAGAAAGTATTTAGATATGCAAAATATAGTTATGTGACATAAGGATAATGATAAAGCTGCTTTTTTCTTCTCCTAAGTCAATCATTCGAAAACTCTGGTACAATATCAGGAGAAACAAATTACTTGAAACTTGTAACTAATCTTGCCACAGCTGAAACACAAAACTGTTGTAACAAACTATATGGTCTAATACATAAAAAATAACATGATTTTGTAGTTTTCATAAAAAAAATCAATAATCAGATAAACAGAATTCAATCTGGGTTGTGGTAGGAGAGACCTGCTTCTAGAAGACTAGAGGAAGAATGTGTATGTAAAGAACTAATTAGATATTAATATAGATATTTCCTGAGTGATAGTTCAGAAACTATAGTAACTGTGAAGTCTTTTCTTTCTTCCTTTTCAAATCTTCTTTTGATATTTATAATGTTATCTTTATGAAGTCACTTTACTATATTTTCCCCACCAAAAAAAGTAGAAATGGAGGGGAGGAACAAAATACTTCACAGTGTTCTAACTCCACATGTCCTTGGCTCCCAGAGCATGACAACTGGGGGCAAGGCTCTTCACACTTTTATTGGTATTAATGAAAGAAGAGAGCCACAGAATTCTAGATGTTCCTGGCCAGATATCTGATACCACCTTACCACCACGATCTGTTTTGGGGAAAACCTGGATGAATGCCTGCTCATGTCATTCACCCCGGGAAACACAAACTCTCAGATTATTCCTCATCACCTTGATTTGTAACTTCACACAATATGTACGAATGTGTGCATCTGCATAAATGAATGTTATCTTGGACCTGGAGTGCAGATTAATTATAATCTTTTGTTTGTGATACTCAATTATCATTAGAGCCTGGTAAGACTTTGTTAAACTGGTTTAAACTTCATAACGAATACACATGAATCATCTTCCATCCAATCACCTTGACTGCCTTTAAGAGGTAACAAGTAATCACTACTCTGAATGTTCTGTTTATCACTCCCCTCAAATTTTATTTCATTTTGGCAAATTGTATTCCATTTTAACTTTTATTTCATTTTTAGTCTTTGGCAATTACTTTGTTCATCTAACATTGTGATATTAAGGCTTCATCCATGAGTTTGTGAGAAGCTGTAGTTCATTCATTTTCACTGCTTCCATGTGTATCTTCCCCTCTACAAAATCTTTGTAATGCTAATTTTTCTTTTTGCTTTGTTAGAGGTCTTTATATATTCTGGATGCAAATTCTTGTGTTGGACATACTCTAGTTGGACAACTGTTGCACATATCTCCCCCTCTCCCTGCATCCTCTTTTCAATTTTAAAATACCTTTTGATGAACAGAAATTCTTACTTTAACATGACAAAATTTATTATCTTTTCTTTCATTGTTGGAGCTTTCTGTATCTTATCTAAAAAATCCTTACTTATCCCAAGCCAGAAATCTATTCATGCTTAAACCAGAGAGATATTCACATATATTTTTCCTTCTTTTCATTTCACATTTAAGTCCTTAAGTAGTCATCTCACACGGATTTTTGTAAATGGTATAGGGGCTTGATTTCATTTTTCCCCTAAACTGGTAACCAATTTGCAGCTCCAATTAATAAACAGTCTTTCACTTCTTCGCCAACTTACAATGCCATTACTGTCATATATATATCAGATTTCTATAAAAACAAGGAGCTATTTCTGGGTTCTTCATTCTGTTTCATTGGTAGATATGTCTAAACCTGCAGGAATCATACACTGTCCGAATAATATAGTACTGGGGTATAACTGACAAATTTAATTTGCATATACTTGAGGTACACGTTTTAATACATATATTATGAAATTATCAAGCTAATTAACATATTCATAATCTCACAAGTTAGCTACTTCTTATGTATGTATTAGTATGGTAAGAACATTTAAGATTCACTCTCTTAGGCCAGACATGGTGGCTCAAGCTTGTAATCCCAGCACTTTGAGATTACAAGGTGGGTGGATCACTTGAGGTCAGGAATTCAAGACCAGTCTAGCCAAAAAGGCAAAACACTGTCTCTACTAAAAATACAAAAATTAGCTGGGTACAGTGGTGGGTGCCTGTAATCCCAGCTACTCGGGAGGCTGAGGCAAGCGAATCACTTGAGCCTGGGAGGTGGCGATTGCAGTGAGCCAAGATCACGATACTGCACTACAGCCTGGGTGATAGAGCGAGACACCATTAAAAAAAAAAAAAAGATCCTCTCTCTTACAAAAGTTGTTTAAGTATACAATATAGTCTTATTAACTATAGTCAACTATAGTCATCATGTGGTACATTAGATCTCCAGAACTTATTCTCTCTCCTTTAGCGATCCCTAATCTTTTTGGCACCAGGGACCAGTTTTGTGGAAGACAATTGTTCCATGAACATGGATGGGGAATGGTTCAGGGATGAAACTGTTCACCTCAGATCATCAGGTATTAGATTCTTATAAGGAGCATGCAACCCAGATCATTCACATGCGGAGTTCAGGATAGGGTTCATGCACCTATGAGAATCTAATGCTGCTACTGATGTGACAGGGGGTGGAGCTCATATGGGGTAATACTCACTCGCCTGCCACTCACCTCCTACTGTGTGGCCCAGTTCCTAACAGGCCACAGACCGTTACCGGTCAGCACTCCAGGGTTTGGGGACCCCTGTTCTATATAACCAAAACTTTGTACCCACTGACCCAACATTTCCTCATTTCCCCTGCACCTCAGCAACCATACTTCTACTTTTTGCTTCTGTGAGTTCAACCTGTTAGGATTCCAAAGATAAGTGAAATCATGCAGTAGTATTTGTCTTTCTGTATCTAGCGCATTTCACTGAGGATAATGATCTCCAAATTCACCCATTTGGTGTAAATGTAAGGCTGGATAGTATTCTATTGTGTATGTAAACCATATTTTCTTTATCCATTCATCTGCTAATGAACATTTAGGTTAGTTCCACATCTTGGCCACTGTGAATAATGCTAAAATGAACGTAGGGGTCAATTTCAATTTCTCTGGATATATACTTAGAAATGGGATTGCAGGATCATGTAATTGTTCTAGTATTATTTTGAGGGGAATCTCCATGCTGTTTTCCATGACTGTACCAATTTACATTCCCATCAAAACTGTACAAGAGTTTCCTTTTCTTCTTCTTTTTTTTTTTGAGACAGAGTCTCGCTCTGTCACCAGGCGCCAGGCTGGAGTGCAGTGGCGTGATCTCGGTTCACTGCAACCCTCCACCTCCCGGGTTCAAGCAATTCTCCTGCCTCAGCCTCCCAAGCAGCTGGGACTACAGGCACATGCCACCATGCCCAGCTAATTTCTGTATATTTTAGTAGAGATGAGGTTTCACCATGTTGGCCAGGATGGTCTCGATCTCTTGACCCCAAGATCTGCCGCCTCAGCCTCCAAAGTGCTGGGATTACAGGCGTGAGTCACCGCACCCAGCCTGAGTTCCCTTTTCTCCACATCCTTACTAATACTTGTTAGTTACCTTTTGCCTTTTTGACAATAGCTATTCTAACAGGGTGAGATGCTATATTATTGTGGTTTTACTTTGCATTGCCCTGATGATTAGTGATATTGAGCACCTTTTCAAATACCTGCTAGACGTGTCTGTCTTCTTTTGAGAAATGTCTATTCAGATCCTTTGCCCGTTTTTTTAAATTGGGTTGTTTTCTTGTTATCACATTGTCTGAGTTCTTTACATAGTCATGTGCGGCAGAACGACATCTCAGTCAAGAACAAAATGCATAAACAACAGTGGTCCCAAAGATACTGTATTTTTTACTGTGCCTTTTCTATGTTTAAATAGACAAATATCACTGTGTTACAACTGCCTATTCGGTACACTAACATGCTGTACAGGTTTGCAGTCTAGAAGCAATAGGCTGTACCATATAGCCTAGGTGTATTGCAGGCTATGCCATCTAGGGTTTGTGTGATTATACTCTATGATGTCTGAACAACAAAATCACCGAACGACACATTTCTCAGAAAGTATCCTCATTGTTAAGCCATAAATGACTGTATTTTGGATATTAACCCCTTATCAGATATATGGTTTGCAAATATCTTCTCCCATTCCATAGACTGTCTCCTTTGCTGTACAAAGACTTTTTGGCTTGATGCAATCCCATCTGTACATTTTTTCTTTTGCTGCTTATACTTTTGGGGTCATATTCAAAAAATTATTGTCCAGATCCAATGTCAAGAAACTTTTCCCGTGTTTTCTTCTAGTAGTTTTCAAGTTTCAGGTCTCGTTTAAGTATTAAATATATTTTGAGTTCATTTTTGTAGGTGGTATAAGGGCCCAGTTTCATTCTTTTGCATGTGGACATCAAGTTTTTCCGACACCATTTATTGAAGAAATTATCATTTCCCATTGTATGCTCTTGACACTTTTGTTGAAGATCAATTGACTGTAAATGTGTGTATTTATTTATGGGCTCTTTATTTTGCTTCAATTGGTTTACATATCTGCTTTATGCTAACCACAATATTTTTATTTACTACAGCTTCACAGTATATTTTAAAATCAGAGAGTATGATGCCTCTAGCTTTGTTGCTGCTCAAGACTGCTTTGGCTATTCTGAGACTTTTGTGTTCTATGTAAATTTTAAAATTGTTTTTCCTATTTCTGTGATAAATGTTATTGAAATTTTGACAGTGACTGCACTCAATCTGTAGATTGCTTTGCGCTATATGGACATTTTAACAATTTGAATTCTTCCCATGCACAAACACAGAATATCCTTCCATTTATTTGTATCTTATTTAATTTCTTTCATTAATGTTTTATAGTTTTCTGTGCACAGATTTTTCACCTCCTTGGTTAAATTCATTCCTAAGTATTTTATTCTTTTGCTGCTGCTGTGAATGAGATTTTCTTAATTTTTCAGATAGTTTGTATTAATGTATAGAAATGCAACTGATTTTTGTGTATTGATTTTGTATCTTGGAGTATTGCTAAATTCATTTATTTAGTAACATTCAGTTTATTTTACAGTTTCAAAAGCCTGTTAGAACTCTAATAGTTCTAGCCATGAACATGGGCTAGGGATCCCTCTATGTAGTTTCTTTTTAATGACTTCCTGTAAAGTTTTATAAATTTCTGCATATAAGTCTTACACATTTTATTCCACTTATTGTTTGATATTTTGTTTCTTTTGTTGATATTGGAAATGATGTCCTTTTAAATAATACTTGTTAACTGTTTCAAATATAACTGATTTTGTATATTGTTCATATATTCGACCACTGTAAGTAAACCTATTTTTTAAAAACAGTGGTAAAACATATACATAACATACAATTAACCATTTTATAACCATTTTTAAGTGTACATTTCAAGGATATCGCCAACATCCATACCCAAAACTTTTTCATCTTCTCAAAATGAAACTCCATATCCATTAAATAATAACTCCCAAATCCATTTCTCCCCATCCCTGACAACCACCAATCTTGATTCTGTCTGTATGAATTTAATTACTCTAGGTACCTCATATGAGTGGAATTACACAGTATTTGTTCATTTGTGTCTGGCTTATTTCACTTAGTACACTGTCTGAAGGTTTATCCATGGTACACCATGTCTCAGAATTTCATTGCTTTTTAAGGCAGATGAATATTCCATTGTATGTATATACTACATTTTATCTATTCATTCATCCAATGAGAGATGTTTGGGTTGTTTCTACCTTTTGACTACTGTGAATAATTCTGTTATAAACATTAAAACATATTCAATAGCAATTGTATATTGAATAAAACAGTGAAATTGGGTATCCTTTTCCTTCATGTTAAAGAAAATGCCCCTAATATTTTCCCTATATAGAATGTTGTAGTCTTTTTGGTACATTCCCTTTATCAGTTAAAAACAAAACAAAACCATTGCAAACTTTTCCAGCTGTATCCTCTTGAACTCATTGTCCATTCTCTGCAAAACCTCTATCCTTAACCTTTTCTCTAAGTGTTCCCTTTCTTTTCTTATAAACCTTGTAACATATGCCTGGAGGTAGGTTAGGTGTAATCATTGCTCCTTGCTCTTCACAATTTCTTCTAGCTCATTATCTCACCCTGCTCCCTAAAATCCTCTAGCCTCTATTAAGTTGAAAGTACTAGGATCAGTGTTGTCCAGTAGAATTTTGTGTGATGGCGAAAATCTATGCCTGTGCAGTCCAATATGATAGCCACTAGCCACATGTGACTACTGAGCACTTGCAATGTGGCTAGTATGATCAAATAACTAAATTTTTGATTTTATTTAATTTTAATGATTTAAATTTAATAGCCACATGTGGCTAATGGCTACCATATTAAACAAGAGAACCCTAGATTACAACTTTCATTTATAGATCTACAAGTCATTTTCCCCCTGTATCTTGAAGATTTTAGTAGTTGGATAAAAAAAAAATCCATGAACCAAAATTATTCTTATCATAAATTTTGGTGATTGCCACCTTCATGGGGATAATACTCCCAATACTCTGGTTTCTCAGTTTCTTGACTTCTCCTGCTCCAGTGATCTTATCTTCTACCACCCTCAGCTTGTACTCCCTTTCTCATTCTGAATCCAGTGATTATTTGACTCCACTGTGGCTTCCAATACAGTGACCAGACTACCTGTTCACTGTTCATTATCTCTCTCCTTTTACTTGATTTAGTTTCCTCATCTGTCAATAAAACAGCTCTTATATTTCCCCTCTTTCACCTCTTGTGCTACCCTTAACCCCTCTGGTACAAAAGCCTTGAAAATTCCCAACTCTGGTTAAATGCACTCTTAGCACCATTGAAAACTTACGCTGAATATCTGAACATGGCTGGAAAATACTTAACTCTGCTGACTGGTTTTACTTTTCATTCATGATAAAAAAAAAAAAAGTCTCAAGCAGATGGATCCTTCATAAGGTCTATCAAACCTAGTACGTCTTCTTAGTAAATGCACTCTCACACTCTCCAGATGACCTTCATATCCTCTCCTCTTTCTGCAAACCTCCAACACCTCTCCCATAACACTCTCAACTAAAGACCTTGCTTTTTTATGTCTGAGGAAACAAAACAATCAGAAAAACTTCTAAGAATCCCACCACCAAATCTACCAACTTACCTGTGTCTGTAACTAAATGCATTCCCTTCCCAGCTGTTAAAATGGATAAACTCTTACTGATACAATAGACCACTAGATCTAATTCCCTTTCATTTAATCAAGCATATCACTGGTGTAATACCTCCTTCTCTTGGCATTTTTTTCATTCTACTAGATTATTGTCACCAGCATAAAACATATTGCCATTGATGCGAGTTCTAAAACAAAACAAAATACCAGAAATCTTTGGTCTCACATTCCCTTCCAGGTACCATATTTCTCTGCAACACCACGCTGTAGCCCTTTACAGTAAAATTCCTCAAAAGCATTCCCTACGCTTGCTGTCCCACTTCTTCATCACCATTTTCTCAATTCCAGTCAGTTTTTCACCCCACCTCTCTACTGAAATCGCTCTTCCTGAGGTCACCAATCCTTTCCAATTGTCAGGTCATCTAAAACTTTGCATCTTATTCAAATTCGCAGTAGCATTTGACAAAAGTGATCAATCTTTCTTGAAACATTTCCTTTACCTGTGAAAAACTGTGCCCTACCCATAATTTCTTTGGTTGATTTCTCCTCATTTTTCCAGTCTCTACTTGGGAATCCTGGAGGTTTCCAGGGCTTTTCATCTATGCTCCCTCCTTAGGTGATCCTATCTAGCTTCAAATACTTTACCGTAATGATCATAAAAATCTCTCCCTAGCCCCAACCACTCCCTTAAACTTATGTATCTAACTCTGACGTAACAGTTCACATGGATGTTTACTAGCCAACTTAATCACAGTATGTGTAAAACAGAACCCCAGCCCGCAATGGTCCTTCTCTATACCTCTCTGGATATGAGTAAACAGCACCTTCATTATCTTATTCATGCCATCTTTTTGAAATCATCTCCTACCACCAGGTCCCTTTCTAGCTTATTCTACTGTCAACACTGACCACTCTGCCATTTGAACGTAACTGGGTCTTTTTACTTGCTATTACCTCTACTTAGAATTCTCTTCTCCCAGATATCCAAATAAATGGTTCCCTCAATTCCTTCAGGTCTCTACTGAATTGTCATTTATTAGATTCTCTTACATGATACATAACACAGTACTGTCCTGCCTTCCTTTCTATTTTTCTTCAGAGCATTTATCACTATTTATATGTCATTTATTTATTTGCAATTTCTTTTTCCTCAGCAGAAAGTTAGCTGTATGAGAATGGAACTTTGTCTAGACCATTCACTAGTGTATGTCAAGCAATTACAGAGTACATAGCGCAGTATGAAATATTTTAAAATGTAATACAAACCATCAAAAATTTTATTCAGATAAATAATGGAGCTGTTACCAAATAAAAATTATTATTTTACATGCAAATACATAAGGGAGACAATGAAAATATCTTCAAGGAAAACAAAAATTAACTTCAGGCAAATATATCTCATTAATAAACCAAATCGTAAATCAGAGCATAGGACTGGGCATAATGGTTCATGCCTGTAATCTCAATACTTTGCAAGACTAAGGTGGGAGGACTGCTTGAGGTCAGGTGTTCGAAAACAGCCTGGAAAACAATCACTACAAAAACTCTGTCAAAAATTAGTTGGGCATGGTGGCCTGTGCCTGCAGTTCAGTTACTTGGGAGGCTGAGGCTGCAGGATTCTCTGAGCACAGGAGTTGGTGGCTACAGTAAGCTATGATCATGCTACTACACTCCAGCCTGAGCTCAAAAAATAAAAATAATTTTTTTTCACGATTAGAGTATAATTATTTTTCCTGAAACTTTAAAGATAGGATTTATAACTGTTCTAATTCTTTTCCCTGAAACTTTAAAGACAGAATTCATACCTGTATATTTATAATCATTTCCATCCCTCCATGAAATTCAAATTTTAAGAAAAGACAATAAGGCCACAATTATTAAAAAGAATTTTTAAAGAAAACCCTTGACACCCAGGTGTTTCTATTAAAAAAAAAAAAAGAAGAAGAAGAAATTTTAAAAGGATCATAAGTTTTTCCACACTGTTTTTCCAATATAGAAATCTATGCTGGTTTTCATGAGAAACATCTGTCTCTTCAGATACCATAAAAAGCAAAGCAGCACTTTAATTAAAAACATTTATATTTTAGCAATAAAAAATGTTTTAAAAAGTCAGTCATGATTTTACCACAGAACCTTAAAAACACATTGATCCTCTGTACAAAATGTAATAGATTCTAAATAAAATTATTGATCTTTAACATTAAATAGTATTGAATATAAATACTTAATTGAATGTAAAATTTTACTTATATAAAATCTAAATGAAAAATACCTGAAAAGATTAAGTAAAGTATTATGTTATTCAAATACGAAAATACACAAATTTGCAGAGGTCAAAATTCATACTCTGATCTTATTTAAGTAATAGAACCAAATATGATTAAAATAACAATATCAGCATGTGCAGCAACAATAAATAATTCCATGTTAATCATCAAGTTTTCCATTATTCCTAAGGAAAAAAATCTAAGGTTTACTCATTAAAAAATAATGAAAATTGTGATCAGTAAATTTTTTTGAAACTTACAATTTAGATATTCCTCAAACTTTTCAAAAGCATAATCTTCACGATTAAATGCATTTTTTTGTATTCATATCTTCCCATCAGCTGGATATCAAACACTATGTTGTCAAAGATACTGAAAGTGTTTCAACAAAAATGATTCTCTAAAGAGCAAAAACCAAGCACCAAACTGTACCCCAAAATTACCTTATACCAGTGTATTACTTAAGGAGGAAAAATGTAGGTATCAAAGAACAGAGTACAAAGCCATTTAAAAATCCTTATCTATTATCATTATATTAACCTTAATTGAGAATTATAAAGGAAATGAATACAGCTTTCCTTCCCACAGGAAGTCAAACCTTTCATTAAAGAATATTACTCACCGCCCATGTTTTAGTCAACCTGAAAATTGGGGCACTCTGTAAGCCAGAAACCACTGCCATAAGTGCATGAAGGTTATTCAGCTCATACAGTTTCTGAAGATTTAAAAAAGAAAACAAATGGGGGAGAGAGATGAAAAAGAAACATGAATATAAGAAAAAATTTAGACTAACAAGTACAATCTTGGCAACTGATGTAGTGTTCTAGTATATATTACCTTCATTATTGAGATTTGTCTTTGGACTACCCACATTGTTTACACTAAGTTGTTCTGATGCACAACAGAACTTACATTTTCTACCCTGGCACTGTCCCCAAGCTCTGGGAATAAATCTACCTCTAGTTGAGTAATATATTAAGAAAACCAAGGTTATGTCTCACATGAAGTTTACATGGTATGATCATGAAAGCTGGTTTCTAGTAAAGTCTCCCTTATTACTAAGCCTCTGCTTTATGTTTCAAGAAAGGGTCAACATCTAGGATTCTTATTTGGTTTCCTATCCAGTACTCCCACTATTCCAGGGCAAGGGAGAAACCTGCCTTTCACAGTCTTCCTCAATGTTCTGCTTCCTCCTACCTAAATCCCCAGATCTCTTTTTCTCATTGATGCTGAGACACTGATTTTACAGTTTGCATGCAAAAAACTCCTAACACTAGTTTCCAGCAATTTGCCATGAGATCTGCACAGCATTTATTGCTAATTTCCCAGATTTTTAAATACTACCTGATGCTTACATCCTACAAGTCCTGTCTAAAAACCAGTCATTTTACAACTGTCCTAATCCTACCGCCAGGTAGGCCCCAGGTCTAGAAAATGCTATGGATAGAACATTTAATTGAAAACCCAAAGAAAACAAACAAAAACAAAATAAATCAGTAACGCAAAACCTAATATAAACCTTCACACAAGGTTATATAATCTAATTGGGAAACCATTCGACAAATGTATTTTAAGCATTTATTATACTAGGCACCATATTAGACTGCATATACAAAAATGAAAAAAACCTATCAAGAAGCTTCAGTCTAGTGACACAGACATGAAAACAAACAAATACAAATCATTTTTGCATATTTCTAGAATAAAATTATATATAGGGTTCTATAAATGTACAGAGTAATCAGCCCCCAACTTTGTCTATCTATGGTGGAGGTTCCAATAAGAGACTCTCATTGCATAAAGCAGAGATACTAAAGGACTCATAGCCTGAGTGTAAGAGCAGGACAGAAGTAATCCTCACCTGCCATCAAGAGACTGCAAGGCAACAATACCTGTTGTGAACCATGGTGCTAATGGAAGAGGGAAGGGATCTTATGAAAGTCTGCAGCCCAAATAACTACTTCATAGTAAGAATAAACAAAGGCCGAGCATGGTGACTCACACCTGTAATCCTAGCATTTTGGGAGCGTGAGGTGGGCAGACTGCTTGAGTCCAGGACTTCAAGACCAGCCTGGGCAACATAGCAAAACCTTGTCTCTACAAAAAAATATATATATATACAAAAATTAACCAGGCATGGTGGCATGTGCTTGTAGTCCCAGCTACTTGGGAGGCTGGGAGATGGGAGGACTGCCTGAGCCCAGGAGACAGAGGTTGTGGTGAGCCATGATTGTGCCACTGCACTATACAGCCTGGGCAACTCAGCAAGACTCTGTCTCAAAAAGAAAGAAAGAAAAGAAAGAAAGAAAGAAAAGAAAGAAAGAAAGAAAGAAAGAAAGAATAAACAAATAGAAACAATAAAAACCTCATGCTGAACTTGTAGCTTCTGCCTAAGATGTAGAACAACATGAGAAATCATTGCTCTAGCCATAACAGAAAGAAAACAAAACAGATAAACTTAGAAAACCATTTTATTAAAGACACTGGAGAGTTGTGGACACAAATAACTAAATTCCACCATTAAAAAAAAAAAACCCAGCCTTTAAACAGTTTTTCCCCCCTGAGGGCATACGCTTAATCTTTATAAGGCTAGGCAAAGATGAAGCCTCCAATGGCCAGATTTTGCTAAAGTAAGAAGAAACCACTGTTTTTACAACCTTGCGGGCTGATACAACAGACTAGTATCTGTAGGAGTCTCAAGCCTAGAGTTGGCTCTTGTGTCCACTGATTCACTCCTAACAGAACTTTCTTGTGTGTCAGTGCTGGAGGCTGACGGCTGGGTTAGAAAACAGAGGGAGATCTCTGGGACTGAGATCCCAGGGTCCTGCACCACACAAAGTACAGATTTTGCCCTGAGTCATTTGTAACCAGAGGTGATTTGAAACTAACGAAAGCTAAAACTCAACCCTATACACCTCAATTCCTAATTGGATCAGAAAAATTAGCTTCTCTCTCTCTCTCTCTCTCTTTTTTTTTTTTTTGCAGACATGGTCTGTTGCCAAGGCTGGAGTGCAGTGTCCTGATCTCGGCTCACTGCAACCTCCACCTCCGGGTTCAAGCGATTCTCCTGCCTCAGCCTCCCAAGCAGCTGGGACTACAGGTGTGTACCACCATGCCTGGCTAATTTTTGTATTTTTAGTAGATACGGGGTTTCACTATGTTGGCCAGGCTGGTCTTGGATTCCTGACCTCAGGTGATCTGCCTGCCTTGGCCTCCCAGAGTACTAGGATTACATGCCTGGCCAGAAAAATCAGCTTCTCGTTCTCGCTCCCTCACAGAGGATTGGACTTAACCACCCTGGGAGAAGAGAATCTTTACTCCAGTCTCTACCATTCTTTTAAATACAATGTTTAAAGGCAGAAAAGTCAGAAAGGAAGAAGTCAAATTTGCCTTTATTTTCAGATGACACGACTGCATATATAGCACCAAACAATTAGAAAATGAAATGGAAAAACATTTACAGAACATCAGAACACTGGCCATCCAGAAATAAAGATATGCAAGAGTGCTTCACTGAAAATAAAGCATTGTTGAGAGAAATTAAAGAAAACTTAAACAGAGATATACCATGTTTATGGATTTAAAGTCTTAATATTGTCATCAATTCTTCCCAAAGTGATCTATAAATTCAATAAAACCTCAATCAAAAATGCAAGCAGGCCATGTTGCAGAAATTGACAAGCTAATTCTAAAATTTCTATAGACATAAAATGGAGATAGCACAGCCAAGACAATTTTGAAGAAGAAAAAAATATTAGAACACTATCAGATTTCAAAACTTACTGTAAAGCTACAGTAATTAAGACAAAGAGACACTAGAATAAGAAGAGACAAAAAAATCAATGGAACAGAACTATATCTACACATACATATTTGACCAAGTAATTTTCAACCAAAATGTCGAAGCAGTTAAACAGAGAAAGGAATGGATAGAACAATTAGATATTCTTTCTTTCTTTTTCTTTTTTTTTTTTTGAGACGGAGTCTTGCTCTGTCACCCAGGCTGGAGTACAGTGGCATGATCTTGGCTTACCACAACCTCCACCTCCAGGGTTCAAGCGATTCTCCTGCCTCAGCCTCTCAAGTAGCTGGGATTATAGGACTGTGCCACCACGCTCAGCTAATTTTTGTATTTTTTAGTAGAGATGGGGTTTCACCATGTTGGCCAGGCTGGTCTTGAACTCCTGACGTCAGGTGATTCACCCATCTCGGCCTTTCAGTGCTGGGATTACAGGTGTGAGCCACTGCGCCCAGCCTAGATATTCTTAAGAGGAAAAAAAAATGAACCTTGACTCCTACACCTTCCACCATACACAAAAATTAATTTGGTCAGACGAGGTGGCTCACGCCTGTAATCCTAGCACTTTGGGAGGCTACGGTGGGTGGATCACCTGAGGTCAGGAGATCTAGACCAGCATGGCTAATATAGTGGAATCCCATCTCTACCAAAAATATAAAAATGAACTGGGCGTGGTGGTGCACGTCTGTAATCCCAGCTACTTGGAGGCTGAGGCAGGACAACAGCTATAGCTCGAACCCAGGAGGCAGAGGTTGCAGTGAGCTGAGACTGCACCACTGCACTCCAGCCTGGCTGACAAGAGAGAAATTCCATCTCAATAAAAAAAAAAAATTAATTCAGGATGGATCACTTCAAGCTATAATACTTCTAGGAGTGATCAAAGAAAAATGTCTTTATGACCCTAGACTACGCAAAGATTTATTAAACATGACACAAAAAACACTAACCACAAAGATAAAAATAACAAATTGGGCTTCATCAAAATTGAATGCTTCTGCTCACTAACCAAAAGACAACATTAAGAAAATAAAAAGGCAAGCTACAGACTGAGGAAAAAAATATGTATTTCTAAAAAGGGTTTGTATTCAGAATACATTTTAAAAATCCCTACAACTTGATAAGACAAACAATCCTATTAAAAATATGGGCAAAAGATCTGAAAGGATAGTATCACAAAACAAAATATCCAAATGATCCACGTACATATGAAAAGATACTCAACCACCACTATCATCAGAGAAATACAAATTATAACCACAATAAGATACTACGACACACCCAAAAGAATGGCCAAAATTAAAAAAAAAAAATTAAACAAAGTACTGGCAAGATGCATGGAGTAACTGGAAGACTCTTATTGCTGACTAAAATTTAAAGTGGTAAAACCCAACAGGGTTATGTTGGAAAATAAGAATATTTGGCAGTTTCTAATGAAGTCAAAACATATTCCTAATCTATAACCCAGCAGGTTCACCATTCCTAGGTATAATCAAGAAAAAAATGCATATTTCACAAAAATGTTCATAATAGCTTTATTCATAAAAGCCAAAGGTAAAACAAATGTGCATTAAAAAGAAAATGATAAAAAATAAAAACTGTGGAATACCCATACATTGGAAATCTACTTAGCAATAAAAGAATTACCAATAACATGCAAAGTGGATGAATCTCAACAACATGGTAAGCAAGAGAAGCCAGCCACAAGCAACAGCTTTCTGTAGGATCCCACTTACATAAATTCCCAGAACAGCCTTCATCTACAGAATTGTAGCAGTGGATGTGTTGGCGGGGCAGTATGGAGGGTATGTTGTTTGGGAAAGTGCTTGAAGGAACTCTATTGCAACAAGAAGGGCCTTATGAAAAATGGGCCCTTACCAGACACTGACTCTGCTGACACCTTGATATTAAACTTAATTCTCACAGTTCTCTAGAATTTATGTTTTTTTATGAGACGGAAGTTTCCCTCTTGTTGTCCACGCTGGAGTGAAATGGTGCAATCTCGGCTCACTGCAACCTCCGCCTCCCAGGTTCAAGCGATTCCCCTGCCTCAGCCTCCCAAGTAGCTGGGATTACAGGCATGCACCATAATGCCCAGCTAATTTTTTGTATTTTTAGTAGAGACGGTACTCTACTAACTCCCGATCTCGGGTGATCTGCCCGCCTTGGCCTCCCAAAGTGCTGGGATTACAGGCGTAAGCCACCATGCCTGGTCTAAATGTTTGTTTTTATAAGCCACCTAGTTTATGGTACTTTTGTTACAGCAGCCAGAACAGACCAAGAAAGAAATTAAAGATCAGTAAATCTGACTACTAAAATTAAGAACATGTAAATCAGAAAAATCAGAAAATAGTATGATCCAAAAAGTGACAAGACAAGCCACAAACAGGAATATACATACAGAGTGTATGCAAACTAGCATCTAGAGTCATATAAAGAACTCATAAAAATCAACGAATGACTGCCAGGCGTGGTGGCTCACCCCTGTAATTCCAGCACTTTGGAAGGCCAAGGCGGGTGGATCACCTGGGGTCAGGAATTTGAGACTAGCCTGGCCAGCATGCTGAAACCCCGTCCTACTAAAAAAAAATACAAAAATTAGCCAGGCATAGTGATGTGAACCTGTAGTGCCAGCTACCTGGGAGGCTGAGGCAGGAGAATTGCACAAACCCAGGAGGTGGAGGCTGCAGTAAACAATCGCGCCACTGTATTACAGCCTGGGCGACAGATTGAGACTCCATCTCAAAAAAAAAATATCAATAAAAGACCAATGCCAAAATAGAAAACTGCTGGACGATCTTAAACAGACCTTTCAAGAGAGAAAACCTAAATGGCCAATATAGAAGAGATGTTCACTCCTTTCAGATTCAATGAGAGGCTACTAAAACTAAAATGAGATACATTTCACATTCACTAGAATTGGCAAGAATGAAAAACTTTGACAATATCGGGTGGTGACATGGATGTGGAACAACGGGCATCTTCATACACTGCTAGTGAGCGTATATCAATATAACCAGTTTGGAGGTTACCTATAACAAAGTTAAAATGATGATGGGACGGGTATAGTGGATCATACTTGTAATCCCAGCACTTTGGGAGGCCAATGTGGGAGGATCAGTTGAGCACAGGAGTTCAAGACCTGCCTGGGCAACACAGTGAGACCTTGTCTTTAAAAAAAAATGGAAATTAGCCAGGGGTGGTGGCTAATCCCAACTACTCAGTAGGCTGAGGTGAGAAGATCGCTTGGGTCCAGGAGGTCAAGGATGTAGTGAGTTAGGGATCGCACCCTTGGCTTTCAGCCTGGGTGACAAAACAAGATCCTGTCTAAAAAAAAAAGAGAGAGAGACTCAGCAATTTCATCGCTAGTATGAACTCTGTATTTCCAGGGCTTCAACCTTCACATAAATAACAAGAGACTCACAAGAATGCTTATGGCAGCAGGGCTTATAATAGCAAAAATCTGGAAATAATCCAAAGTACATTGAATCATTTGTGATATATGCAAATAGATACTCTACAATAGAGCTACTCCTAAAACCATTAAGTAACAATGCCTAGTTATAAAAGTATAAAAGTAAATACAAAATAATTCAATTTAAACAAAATCCAAAAGCATACATTTGCAACAATGTATTATTCAGAAACACATAAACTGTAAAAGAAAAGCAAACATAAAATTCAAGGCAGAGGTCCCACTGTAGTAGAAGGGAAGGAGGTGGCATATGAAGAGGTATATGAAAATTCCCAGTGTTAAGTGGGTGCATATATGGGTATCTACATTATGATTCTTTTGCTACTTTATATATTCTTATATTCTTTTATAGCTATGTGATGGTAAGTTATGTATCAACTTGGCTAGACTATTAGTACCAGTTGTTTAACCGAACCCTAATCTAGATGTTATCATGAAGACATTTTGTAGATGTGGTTAACATCTACATAATTCTTATATTCTTTTGTATCTATGTGATGGTAAGTTTTATGTATCAACTTGGCTAGACTATCAACTTGATTCAGTTATTTAATCAAACTCTAATCTAGGTGTTATCATGAAGATATTTTATAGATGTGGTTAACATCTATGATCAGTGGACTTTAAGGGATTTCACTTGATAATGTGTGGAACTCATCTGTTCAGTTGAAAGGCCTTAACACTGAAAACTGGTGTTTCCTGGAAAAGAAATTCTGCCTCAAGAATACTGCCTAGACTCCTGAGTTTCCAGCCTGTTGGCCTGCCCTACAGATTTCATACTTGCCAGCCCCTTCAATGGTGTAAGTCAATTCCTAAAATCTATTCATACATTTTATATTTAAATCTCTTTATACATGTGTATACAGAATGCTATGGTTCTATCTCTCTGGAGAATGCTGACTGATACAATACTCAAGTAAGTGACCTGTCAGTTTTATAACAAACAATATAGTAGGAAGAGAGTCAGAATAGAAGAGTTCAAGAGACAACAAAAAGAAAAAAACAATTATGGGTTTAGAGCTTGGTATGAAGGCAAGTGCTGTCAAAAATCGAAGTCTGAACTGAAACTAAATGACTGCTTGAAGACAGTGATAGGTTTGAGCAAAATTTGGTGGTTTCGAGTGGAACATACAAGTAAATTTTAAAATGAAAGTATCAGAAGATAATAATGTAGAATTCATGGAGAAGAATCATTAATTTTATTAGTTAAAAACCAGAATTGGCCAGGCACAGTGGCTCACACCTATAATCCCAGCACTTTGAGAGGCCGAGGCAGGCAAATCACCTGAGGTCAGGCGTTTGAGACCAGCCTGGCCAACATGGTGAAACCCCATCTCTACTAAAAATATAAAAATTAGCTGGGTGTGGTAGCATGCAGCTGTAGTCCCAGCTAGTTGGGAAGCTGAGACGTGAGAATCACTTGAACCCAGGAGGCAGATGTTGCAGTAAGCCAAGATCACGCCATTGCACTCCAGCCTGGGCCACAGAGTGCAACTCCATCTCAAAAAATATATACATATATCTAATACATCATCACAAAAATTTTTAAAAAATATTTTGACACTTTTGCAAAATATCAAATTTGTAGAAGGCTAGCTCTGCCACCTAGTGCCATAGAATGTTAGAATACAATTGCTCCCATGTTCTTAAGGAAAATACGGAAGAGTTATGACTTACAATAAATGTAAACATGGTACTCTCATTTTATTCTACCTTCTTTCATTCACAGGTAAGCTAAGTTTTGTATTTATGACAAGAGTAATGAATGAACGTGGCTACAATTACCATACTTCTTAGTGAACTTAACATTAAAGGAAACCAAAAATATATTATCCTAAAATATACTTTTCTGACATATTTTGAGATGGCTATCCAGAGGGCCTACAGACAGAAATAGCCCTGAAAAGCTGCCTTTTGTGGAGGAGATTCGCATCTGTAGAGAAAATCTAAATTGGTGAAACGAACAGCTAGGCTTTCTCTGAGTATCCTCTCCCTTGTCCAGATTCAGGAAAGATTAACTCAACCACAGTCTATCCCAACTATTCTTTCTGAGGGTAGCTCTGAGATTATCTGAGATATTTCCTTCAGGTATCTGTCTTTGCTTAACATGGTTTGCTCCGTTCACTCTCCCATAACCTGTGATGCCACCTCCCCCAGAGCTCAGAGAAACTTGGTCTCAGGCCTTCGTTCTCTGGGCTCATTCATTTTCCCTGTAAGTCACTTACTCCTATGCATCCCTTCCCTGAAAACTCCCCTCTCCCCAGTGAAGAGGATATTTAAGCATCAACCATGTGGCCCTGCTTTGAGTTTATACTTTGTATGACTTCTATGCACATATAATAAATCTGCTATGCTTTTCTCTCATTAACCTGTCTTTTGTTATAGGGCTGCCGGCCCTAAGCCTTCATGATAGAGAGGGAAAGGCTCATTCCCTTTCTGCCCCTACAGCTAAATTCAGAGTTGTTACAAGTTTTAACAAAATCTTGGTATCCTCTTGTGAATAGCCTGTCTCACCCTTCTCTCTAATTTCCAATTACTTTTGAAATCCATGCTCCATTTCTCTTGCTGTATTTATTATCTATGCCATACAATAATTGTTCGGCTAATAATGTGGTAACATCACATATACTATTCTCTTAAAAATAAAGTCTTATTCTTCACGTTTCACTTCAGAAGTGAAGTAGTATTCTCCTACTTAATCCTTCATGGCTTTCTTCATCACCTGCAGAATAGTCCAATATTTTATAAATATCATACATTACCATAATCTAACCTTTGTTTACTAATTCAGTGAAACAGATCACATAATTCACTACTCAGAGAGTGGCATGAAGGATATAAAAGAAAGAGTAGGAAAACAGGAAGACTAAAGGAAAAGACAGAGAAAGCAGGCATCCAACTTTAAAAACTGACTTATATTAATCAATGGGCCTTATTTTTCCAGTATCAATGAAGACTAAATAAAACATTACAAATATTTATTCACTTGCAAACATTTATGAATGGTTGAACACAAAAATAAAAACACAAGTTTTTCTTACCTTAGCAGTTTTAATATAGTGGCTCAAAACTTCTGCTCTAATTTTTAATGTTTGAGCATGAAGAATCTCTCTAACAACCCAAAAGCTTACCTGTAAATAAAAATTTTGAATAAACATCACTATGATTTTTAATTTGTAAAAGTTATATTGTTTTGCTGATCAACATTTTGGCAGAATTAGGTAAGCTCTAAAATTAAACATTGTAAAAGACGCTACTTACAGCAGGTTTTTCTGTGGCTGTGTAATTCTACATGGCCATTTATTTACATTGAGTAGGATTATAAGTGAAGACTCCCACGTAGGGTTTTCTTGGTGTAAACAAAACAAAATATCAAAGGAACAAAAAATATATCTAACATTTTAAGATTAAAATTGCATTTCAGAAATTTTGAAATTCTTTCAAATAAAACCATCTTCTTATTTCTTTTAAAAAATCATTAAAACTAATTTATTAGAAGGCAGATTAGATATGTAACATTAAAATGCCCTATTTGAATAATGTGCTTAGTATATGATATGTCCATGTACATATTAGCACATTTTAATTCATGTACTATGAAAACAAAGTCAAAGCACTGTTAAGTTGGTTCAAACTTATACAAATCTAACTACAGAATATAGTTTGAAATCATTGTGCAAAAATAATGCCACTGCCTCATATTTCTTCACACTTTTAATGAGAAATATTTCAGATTTTACTTGGAATTTTCATCTGTAAACAAATGTCATTACGTATTTTACACATATTTTACAAATATATATGTAACTATCAAGTGTACATATTTTACAAAGTCACCTTATTACTTGTTACTATACTTGGGCTACTAATAGTAATAATCCTCCCCAATTCTAACAAGGTTTACTCCTAAAGAAAAAAATCAAGTTATGCTATGGAAATCTTAATAATAACCTTACCAAATACCACCTATGAATTCAAATCTGAAGTGCAAGTTCACCAACTTAATTAAATTTAATGTTGGGCAAATTTTAAGACAAATACTATGGTGATTCGTTTTGCTTTGGAGACAGAGTCTTGTTCTGTTGTCCAGGCTGGAGTGCAGTTGGGTAATCTCAGCTAACTGCAACCTCTGCCTCCCAGGCTCAAGTGATTCTCCTGCCTCAGTCTTTTAAGTAGCTGAGATCACAGGCGTGAGCCACCATGCCCAGTTAATTTTTGTATTTTTTTCAGTCAAGACAGGGTTTTGCCATGTTGCCCAAGGCTGGTCTCGAACTTCTGAGCTCAGGTGACCCACCACCCTCCTTAGCATCCCCAACCGCTGTGATTATGGCGTGAGCCACTCTACCTGGCCAACGTGATTTTTTTTTTTTTTAAGATGAAGTCTTATTACATTGCCCAAGCTGGTCTTGAACTCCTGGGCTCAAGTGATCCTCCTGTCTCAGCCTTCCAGTAGCAGGAACTATAGGGATTCGCTACAACACCTGGCTTAGACAAATGTGATGGTGATTTTTAGCACACATTCTTTGTCACTCTCTCATTGAAACTTTGAATGTGTATCACTTCTTATTGAATCTGGGCAGGCTTGTGACTGCTTTGATGAAGAAAGCATTAATGAAAGTGACACTGACTTCCAGGATAAGGTCATAAAAGACCATGCAGCCCCTGGCTTGATTGCTGGAACATTCTCTTGGAGAGCCCTAAGCTACTATGTAATAAATCCAGCCACCCTGAGACCCCCATACTGGAAGGCTAAGTGTATGTGCTTCCCAAATGACAGTCCGTTAAAGCCAACCACATTTAAGAATGCTGACCTAGAATGACCAACACCAAGACATGGCTTCATAAAATTGCTAGACTCACACGAAAAAATATTTTTTGCTTTAAGCCCCTGGAATTGCTGGGTTACATCTAACAAACTTTTTAAAAACACATTTCTGAATTGGAAGAAACATAAAGGATTTCCTCTAGAGACCAAAAACAGGAATTAAAAGCAAAGCAGTGGTTATAAGAGTGGGTACTGTAGCTGCCCTTGGAGGATTTCCTGTCTCAGTGACATATGGGCTTGCGATTTAATGCTACTTCAAAGACATAATACAAGGCCTCACACCTCTCCACTCCTTCATTTCTATCTAATGCTACTCAAAGGTCTACAATTTCAGTGAAAAGGTAGACTAAAACAATTTCACTTATTTTTCAATTCCTTTGAAAAAGGGAGACAACAAGCAAGTGCATCTGTAGTAATGTAGGCTCTGGGTGGTCAAGGAGAAAAAAAGAAAAACTTTCATAAGAATTTAGACTAGGCATGGTGGCTTGTGCTTATAATCACAGTGCTTTGGGAGGCTGAGGCAGGAGGATCGCTTGAGGCCAGGAGTTTGAGACTAGCCTGGGCAACACAGTGAGATCTCATCTCCACAAAACATTTTTTTTAAATTAGTCTGGCATAGTGGTGCATGCCTTTAGTCCTAGCTACCTGAGAGTCTGAGGCAGGAAGACTGGTTCAGCCCAAGAGTTTGAGGATGTAGTGAGCTATGACTGCACCACTGTACTCCAGCTTAGGTGACAAACAGAGGCTTTGTCTCTAAAAAAAAAAAAAAAAACTAATTTTAAAAGAAAAATTTGTTAACTACAGGCTGCCTTTAACTGGATTTGGTATTTAAATTTTTACAAGATGCCTGAAGCACAACAATAAACATAAAAAATAGTCTTAGGTCTGCAACAGCCCTGGATATTAACAAAAGCAAATAAAAAGCCTCTTAGAATATGTACTCCCTCAATTGAGGCAGCAGCAAAATTCTCATGGATAAAGCTTAAGTAGACATGACCTTTCAAGCCAAAGATACAAAATTCATTATATATCTTTGAAAAACCCACTTTAAGAATGAACAGAAATAGAGCAGTAGTACCCCAAGAATTTCCAATAATAATATATAAACTATGTTGAAAATTAATAAATTTTAAAAATAAAATAAAAGATAAGAAAAGAGCATGACCAGTGTAAAAGCATACAGATTTGAAACAGATAAAACACATCTGAAGAAAATCGGTGAATTGAAACGTAGATCTGAGGAAACCACTCAGAATGGAGCACAAAGACAAAAAATATGAAAGGTTATGAGACAAGCAGGAAAGAATGTCAAGTTCCAACAAATTTTCAATAGGAATGACAGAGAAAAAGCAGAGATCATGCACAGAAATAATACTTCAGAGATACTGGCTGAAAATATTCCACAACTGATGTGAAAAGTTAAATTATTTCTTAAGGAAAAATTATATAGTGAAGAACTGAATTTCAGACACAGTATTAAAATTTATAAACTCACATGATTGAATCTTCTTGTGAAGGCAACTGCATTTGGTGCAGAACTATATTTTTCTTTTTTATTCCATCCACAACTTGAAAGTTCCTGGAAAATTAAGGTGAAAATTAAATATAAGAAATAGCCCAGTTTTCTTGCCCAATTAAGGGTTTCAAAACATTAAAGACAGTTTATGTTCTTTTCTAGAATCACTTTATTTAATGGGAACATATGTAATATTATATTCAGTTAAATCACAAAAGCAAATTTGATCAGCAGGACGTAAGAGAGCACAATGACTATGAAAACACAGGCACTCTTACATTCCATAGGCAGAATACTGGTGGATTCTTCTCTGAAAAGATTCGAATCCCAAGAGGAAAAGATCCACAGATAAAGATCAGCATCCCACAACATAGAGTGAAGACTATTAGTTGTCAAGCTCTATTCAGTCACCAGAGCTCCCAATCAGCTTTCCAGTATCTCACTCTTTGAGCTGACAGTCAGTGACCCCAGACATTTGAAGAAACCTTTAATAAAAGGAATCATGATCCCCTAAAGGGCCTGTCAATAAAATACAAAGGGCCCATGAACTTAGATATAAAAAAATTTACTTCCGTTTTACACTAACCTCTAACTGAAATAAGACAATCCTTTTAGTTATAAATGTAGGCTACAGATGACAATGGTATTGGCAACACATGTGATGTAGTTATCAATCAAAATCACTGACATTTTCATATCACATTACAGTTGATTCAGATACCATTTATACTCATCACTATTTCAAACTTATGGTAGTTATTTTATTTTTTTAGGGACAGGGTCTTCCTCTGTCACCCAGGCTGGAGTATACTGGTGGGATCACAGTTTGCTGCAGCTATGACCTCCCTGGTTCAAGCAATTATTCCACCTCAGACTTCCAAGTAGTTGGGACTACAAGTGTGCACCACCACACTCAGCTATTTTTGTTTTTATTTTTTGTAGAGACAGGGTCTCACTATGTTGGCCAGGCTGGTCTTGAACTCCTATGCTGAAGTAATCCTCCTGCCTCAGACTCTTCAAATGCTGGGATTACAGGCGTGGGTCCATCCCACCCAGATATGGTAATATTTAAGGCTGACCTCTAGATTTTAATGCATTAACAAAGAAGCACATGTACTGCTGTATAACAGCTTTTAAAAATATTTTTATAAGTATATTTTAATAGAACTGAATTCCCTTTATATTAAAGAAGGGCTAGAGTTCCACAGGCTTCAGTCTGCCAGATGGGTCCAAGGTCCAAAACAGGTTAACAAACTTCTACAATACAAGAATAGTCAGGGAGAGAGAGAAACCACAAGAAATAAGAAAAAGAACTCTGAGGAAACAGAGTCAGGGCAGAGAACAGAAGAAGCTGAGTTAGGGCAGGGAATGAAGAAAACTGAGAAAAGAAGACAAAACCATACAATTACCATTTTTCAATAAATGAGAAAAGACATTGTACCCATTGAGCAAAAAACAGGAGGATATCTAAAAAGAAATATTCAGAGAAAAAATAGAGCTTTTATAAATAAAAAATATAAGACAAATCTGAAAGTCAGTAGAAGAGTTGTGAGCTAAAGTGATTAAATCTTTTAAACAAAAAGTTAATGATGGGAATAAAATGTTTTTATGCTAATTTGAAGACCCTAAGAGTCAACATTTGAATAACAGGAATTTTAAGAGGGAAACAGAGAAAATGATCAGAGATTCAGAAACAAAACAAAACAAAAAAACAGATCATATACAGAAAAACAGGGATCAGAAGCTATCAGATATCTAAACAGCAGCACCGGAAGTTAAAAGACAACTGAAGCAATGTCTTCAATTTTGAAGAATTCAATTTTCCAGAATTCTATATCCAACATGAATATCAATTAAGTCTGAAAGCAGACTATAGACATTTTCAAACATGAACATCTCAAAGAATTTGCCTTCTATGTACCTACTCTCAGAGAATTAGCAGAATATGTGTTCTATTAAAACAAACTAGCAAACAAAGAAAACGGAAGATATGAGACCCATGAAACTGAGGAGCCAATATAGAAAGAAAAATATTGGGAATCCTCTGATTAACAGCAATGGGAGATCCCAGGGCAAACCTATGAGCAGACTTGAAGAACAAGAGTCAAGAAAGGAGCAAGAGGACAGAAGTTCCAACAGACATCTGTCTCTGAAAAGCGGGGGCGGGGGGGAAAAAGAGACAATCAGTACATTCATTTCTGGCAAAAAATCAGTGATAGACACAAAGAAAACTGAAGTACATTTTACCTCAAAAAAGAAAAAAAACAAACAAGTAAATAATCACAGTTCAACTATAAAGAATATAGTTAACTTAGTAAAAAACTGTGACATAACTGTATATGCAAAAGAAGTGAACTGTGTAAATGAGGGGGAGAATATAAGAGAATGAAATCATCTTCTATAGTAAAGAGTCAACATATCATATTTGAAATAGAAAAATCAAGGAAAAATCAGAATTTAGATATATTATTTGAAAAACAGACTCAATTCCTCTAAGGAGAAACAGCTAAGAGATCTGGGTGGAAATGAGGCTCCAGGATGGAGGTTGGAAAGATGAGAACAACTGAGTTACAGTTCTGCTATATTTTGTTCTCTTATGGAAATATTTGACTTCTTAAACATGGTACATGCATATCTTCAATAAGATCTTAAAATAGAAACCAAAACCAACCAACCAAAAAAAGGAATAGATTGAGTCAGGGGAAGATTGAGGAAATAGTTAAGATGATACTATGATCCTTCAAGAAAAAGGTAATGTTCCCTCATCAAGGGCACTGTCAGAAAAAGTTAATGTTCCCTCAACAAGGGCACTATCATTGAAAAAAAATTGATAGATTCAAGGTATTCTGGAGGCAGCCAGGACTTCGTCAAGAACTAGACTCATGATGTAAGCTAAAAATGAAGTCTGCAGAAGTACTAAGATTCCAGGTTTCTGCCTTGAGCAATTATGACAGGGAATACCGAGGGAGAGAGACGACAATTATTTCCACATAGTAGATAAGCAGTAAACACTCTGAAGAGAAAAACTGCCTTTTTAAATCTTAAAATTAGATCATATCTTTCAAACTTGAAATTTCTGAAAGAAAATAATGAAATGATAAAAGCAATTCTATGTCTGGATATTCAATTAGCCTAGCTATATGATCATTTTATATTATTTTCCTGTAAAAAAAAGAAAGCATTTAGTAGTAAAAATTATATCCACACAAAAATGGTACTATGACAATGATATTGAAAACATCCAACTGCTAGAAACATTTCTGTTCTTTCTAAAATCACAGCATACAAACACAGCTACATAGAGATGCCATATTTTAGGATAAAATTCCTCACATTAAATCCCTAAAGAAGTGAATCTATTTTTAACCAATTACTACAATTACAAAATTTATATTAATGCTATAATCAAAGTGTCTATCAAATTAAACTTATCAAACCACTCAAAGGAGCCATTTGACATAGAATTCAAATTCAATAGACCTTTACACAAAAGGCTGATTTCATTATCCTATTGTAAGTAATGCTATACTACAAATAATGAATATCTTTGCACCTTTCCTGACATTTCTGATTATTTCTTTAAGATACAGTCCTACCACAGGGAGGGGAGCATCACACACTGGGGTCTGTTGGGG